>JASDQU010738280.1:157526-191298 GCA_032191745.1 Picea mariana
ATTGTTGATAGCGGTAGCCAAAAGAACCTGATCTTAACTGATATCATCAAGAGATTGAAGTTGTCGACAACATCACACCCCCAACCATACACCATCAATTAGTTGGGCTACAGATGAGACCTTCATGTCAGCCAACAATGTGACCTGTCCTATGAAATCAAGCCCTTCAAAGATGAGGTATTTCCTAATGTTTCCCCACTTTAAGTTTGCGATGTTCTTTTATGACAACCTTGGGTGTGGAAACATTGTGTTCATTATGAATCCAAGCCTTGTAGTGTCATTTTTACTTTGGGAGGCCATCTCTATAGGGTTCCATAGGTATTCCCGATAACTGTAGTTTCCTTGATCTCGACAAACTAGTGCTGAAAGGTAATCTCTTGGAGTGAAATTTTTTCCTCCTCATGGTTCGATTGAAATGTGAATGGAAGGTCACTACAACCACCACTTCCTTAGCAGGGGGACTCTATATAGTAGAAGCAAGTGGAAAATATTGTAGAGCAATACAAAGATATTTTTTCTTCACCTAAGGGGCTGCCTTTGCACTGCCAGGTCAAAAATTCAATTGACTTGACACCTAGTTCCCTTTTACCTAGTGGCCCAATATATATATGCTCTCTTCTAGAGAATGAGGAAATAAAATGCCAAGTTCATGAGCTCATCCAAAAGGGCCACATTTGACCAAGCTCCTCATCTTGTGGGAGCCCAATTGTATTGGTGTAGAAGAATGATGGGACATGGTGACTATGTATTGATTATAGAGGCCTAAACAACATCACTATTAAGAACTGATACATGATCCCCCCGATCGATGATCTTCTTGATCAGCTTAAGCATGCCAAGCTCTTTGGTAAGATTGATCTTAACTCAAGTTACCACTAGGTGTCGATTGAATAAACTAATGTATAGAAGACTGCTTTCAAGTCTAAAGAAGGCCCTTTTGAGTGGTTGGTCATGCCTTTTGGCTTGAATAATGCTCCAACAACATTCATGAGGATGATGGATGATACCTTACGATCGTTCACAAACTCTTTTTTGGTCATATATTTGGATGACAACATCATCTTTAGCAAAACTTGGACAAAACATTTGCATCACAGTTAGCAGATCTTGAGCACTCTATGACAACACAAGTTATATGCCAATTTGGAGAACTACTCATTTGTCATGCAAAGAATTCAATATCTATAATATATCATGGATGAACATGGGATGCATGTTGACCCAGTCAAGATCCAAGTCATTTGTGATTGCCCAGACTTGAAGACTCTAATAAAGCTTCACARCTTCTTAGGCCTTGCTAACTTCTACTGTAGGTTCATGTTGGGGTTCTCTCATATCGCTTGGCCCTTAAGCCAAGTGACCAAGGGTGGAGATAGAGCCAAGTTTTCYTGGTCCGAGTCACAATAGAAAGCATTCGAGTATCTGAAATATTGCCTTGTTTAGCACCAATTCTCACTCTACCAGACCTACAACAACCATTCAAGATTGAGATAGATGCTTTTGACTATGCTATTGGTGTAGTTCTCACTCAGCATGGGCATCTGGTGGCATATCACAGCAAGACACTCCCTGATATTGTTCGTAGGTATCCCACCTATGAAAATGAGATGTACTCCATTAGGAAAGCATGTCAATAGTAGAATAATTATATTCTTGGAAAGAAAATGATCATCCACCTTGATCACAAGCTTTTGTAATTCATGTCGAGACAAGGAAAGTTAGAAAATTTCCTCCATCAAAAGTGCTCCATGTAATTGAAACAATTCCACTTAAACATTAAGTACAAGAAGGGAAACACAAACTATGTTACAAACTACCTCGACCAGCCCCCAGTTGTGGCGCTAACCTCCATTCTTGATTCTTATGGGTACAAGACCTCCAGGTGGCCCTAACTTCACTGCTACATATCAGACACTGGGTGTAGGTAAACAAGTTCTAGATTTCTATCTTCAGGATACACTTTTGTGCTATGTGGGCCATCTTTGTGTTCCTTCAAGCAAGCATGAAAATATAATTTGGGAGGCACATCACAATCGGGTGGCAGGGCACTTCGATGTGAAGAAGACAATAGTAGTGATTCAAAAGTATTTCTACTTGCCAAAAATATAACATGACGTCAGCAAGTATATTAGATTGTCCAATGCCTATGCCATTGATAAACCTACCATTAAGAAGCAAGGGTTGTACACTCCTTTACCTACCCAGACAATCCCTGGGAGTCAATATCCATGGATTACATGTTAGTTTTTCCCTCCATCAAGCATGGTAATGATTGTGTATTTTTGGTTTTTGATAAGTTCTCTAAGATGGCCATTTTGGCACCATGTAAGAAGAGTATCACAGCCAAAGCCAATGCTAATCTCTTCTTTGAGCATGTTTGGGTTCATCTGGGCTACCACATACCATTATTTCATATATAGATAGTAGGCTCCTCAATACTTTTTGGTCCATCTTGTGGTCTCTGATGGACACTAAGCTGACCAAATCAATTGACCCCCATTGATGAGATTTTCCCATTGCATATTCATATGAAGATTCCTCCCATGCTTAGATAGAGGTAGATAAAGCAACCAATTTTTTTGAACCAATCCAACACAACCAACAATAGGTTCACGATATCCTATAGAAAAATAATTCCCAGTACAAGCATCGACATGACCAACATCGGGTTCAACACAAGTTTCAGGTTGGTGATAAGGTGTGGTTGCATTTGTGGAAAGAGGGCCTCACAACCCCCCATAAGAAGCTAAAAACACTTTGATATGTGCCTTACACCATAACGAAGTTTTTGGATGAGAATGATTTTGAATTGAGTATTCCCCCTCTCCTTGGCTTGCAACCAGTATTTAATGTGGAGTTGCTTTGACCATATTTTCCACCCCTATTTGACACCTTCAATGTGACTAAGCATTTGGTCCTTATAGAACTCAATCCTTATTGCATTGATTATGCTACAAATGACAAATAATGGACACCAAGACAAAGGGCACCCATCAGTAGAACATACAACTATATCGGGTTGTCAAAGCTAGACAACTTCTTCACCAAGGCAAGTGGCCCACCATGAGTCAAATTCAACAAAATTTTCCCCATCTAATAAATGAAATTGACACAGAGGGGAACATTGCCTCCTAAGGGGGGAGGACTGATCAAAGTGTACATCGGTGGCCACCCAACACCTCTTCCATTGACTCAACACAGTTCTCCACCTCGACAGTTTTTTTATCTACATTTTTTTAGGTCCTAAACTTTCAGAGTCGTTTTAAGGACTTAAATGATATTTTTTGGCCATTTGGGGGCCTAGGGTTACCATGGCATTCCCAAGCCTTCCAAGAATTGTACTTCTTATTTATATCTTCCTAATGAGCTATTGTGCGCCCCAAACAGAGATTGTATGCAAAAGTTGCACCCCTAGGAAGTTGACGTATCAACTAACCACCTCAGGGTTTACAATCCATTTGGCACTTCATATCCTAGAGTTAGGGTTTTAGATATTTAGGGTTTATTTATTTACGTTAAAAGGCCATTCCAACCTCTTGTAATGTCTACTTGTGAATGAGCATAGTCGATACCTCTCTCTTAAGAGATAAGCAACCACCATTCTAGCTAGTTTGTGTTGCTTTGCATTTCATGGTCTTTTCCTATTTCATTTATTGATAGAATTTGGTTCTCATTGTATTATTGTGCTCCTTGAAATATTTATGTGTTCATGTTTCCTTTCATTTCATTCTCTATACAATCCAGATCATCCTTGAAGGGAAGAAACCCTCATTTCCACCTACCCTTGAAGATATGTGAATGTTATACATAGTTTGTTATGAAGCATTTATGAATGACCTTAATGGTTGTTGTGATGTATTTACATCTTCCATAGAATAAATTTTATCATGCTTTAGCCTCAAGACTAGTGGTACTTATGATACAAGGATTTGAGAGATTTTTTATAACCATGCATATGTGTATGATGAGGCAAGGAGCATGTAGATTAAATATTATTTCCCCTATGTCTATGATGAATTAGAGGACAATGGAATCACAATTCTAATCCTTGTGTAAGGTTTTACAACAATGAGCGTAAGGACCTTAACCCTAAACCCTAGGTTGATCTCCTTGGAAAAGAGAACAAGTTCTCTACCTAAGAGAATCTATGGTATTTATGAGTTGAGTTAAATGGTGAATTTCTGAAGTATAGTTGAATATGAAGCAAACATTTATGTTTTTGATGATTCAAATATGCCATTTATGCTTGATTGTCACCATCATGGAAAAGTGTTGTGCCAATTTGTGAAATGCTAGTCCTATTTAAAGAGAGATCTAGAATGCATTTTTTTTTGTCTACAAAAATTATTAGATAGACTTGGAATTTAAATATTGGAAGCCTAACTCACATTGACTAATATAAATTCCAAACTCTGTCATAGTGAATCAAGAGGAAGGGTTTTTGTGTTGTAAATGGTCTTAATTGTTGTAATTTATTTGCATGTTTTTTCATTCATTAAACTTTTGGACGAACAAACTCCTCTTTTGAAGTTTATAACGTAGGTACATTACAAATTGGTATCAGGGCATTTGGTTAAAACTCTAGGGGCTATATGAGCTCAAAGAAAATGAATTACAATGTTTTTGGTGCCATGTTAAGCTAATAGATAGGTTAATCTTGAATATGTGAATGACTAGTTATCTCTTCCATACTTAGAACTATATGGAGTTGTCGATTGGAGAATGTCTTGTGATCATTATGAATGTGTCTTAATGTTGATGTAAGTACTTACATTTTATCATGCATCTAGGTATCACCATCAAGACTTAGTGGTGTACATCCTTTGGAGGCTATAACATGTTTAAATGTTATGTATTATTGATAGTTGGGTCAAGCAGTTTGTTGAGTGATGGGTTGTTCACCTAGAAGGATAAGAGCTTTGGCGGTTGATGATCCTTATCCTTATTTAGGGTATATTTTGTATAATGCATGGGTTTAATTATGGAACATTAAATTGTACTTGTTATGTTTTGGGTAGCACCATTGTTACCTAGTTGTGTTTATCTTGAAGGTTATGTTATGTTGTGTATTGTCAATGTTGGTTTCGAGTGGGATATATGCCTCTCTTCATAATAAGCCAGTATGAAACGATCATATATCAAGTGTGCAAGAAGTGCTATGTGTGACATTGTATAATACATTTTTTCTCTTGATGCTAGCTACCATATGAACGAGAGAAACATACTTTAATTATGCGAACGAGAGAAACATACTTTAATTATGCCTTTGAAAGTTGAATGATTATGAATTTTCATATAATATATTGATTTTAAGTATGAGTTGAAGTTAGTACGATTTTTTGTTAAATCATTGAAAGGATGATGTAGACAAGCTAGTAAAGTCATTGAATGTGAAAGAACAATTTAAAGTGCCATTCTTGATTGATCCTTCACTTGAGATATGAGATTGATATATGAAGTGGCTTATCTTCACGATGTTTCACTTAATTCATGAATAAATCAGAAAACGGTCTTGGTTAAGGGATCTTATTAAAAGGTAGAAGAGTACATCAAGTTGATTGACATTATGCCATTAGAACTTGGATAAGGCAAGTTGGTAAAGACCCAAGTTAAGAAAGAATTGAATGAATATGTGAATGAGCAAGTGTTCATTTTGTGAATGAAACTAATGATATTTGTGACTCTGTTGAGTGGTAAAACTATATGGAAAACAATTTCGAACATAGGCAAAGGAAGAAATCCCATGAGAAGAGCATAACCATTGTCAGTCAATTAAAAGCTAAGTATTCTTAGAATGTTTGCTCATATTTGAATCTACTTGTTATGAGAAAGAGTTGAACTTGGATTTGATTGATTCTAATTCATTTGAATCTACTTGAAGGTGAATATTTCAATGAAATTGATTTGCATATGATATATATGTTGAATACAATTCATTCTAATTGGACTTTGCAAGTTGTCTTTGTCGTTTTAATACTGTAATGTCCCCACTTTGGGACATCAGGTTATTACACAATGTTATGATGACCAGGGTAGCCAGTTGGAGATTATAGCGAGTACATGAGCTATTGAGGAATATTTTGGGGTCCATCTTGCATCACTCATCCTATTTCATCATTATGATCCTTTCCACACAGATTGGCTTTGGTTCCATTGCATTCCGACGATTTCCATGATTTTGAGTATTTTGAGCTATAGGTTAATTAAATTCACCGAAGAGGTCATTTTGGGAATATTACTTGGAGGAACCTCTCAGTGTAATAGCTCATTAGAATCGGGAGGAACAACACTACAGGATAGGATGATGAGAAGTGACTTTCAGTGGGCAGGGAAGCCACAAGGAGAGATAAGGCGCTTTTTAGAGGTAAAGAGGTTAATTAATTAATTAAAGTGATTTAATTAATTAATTAATAATTAAAAATAAAAGTCACTTTGGAGAGACAAGGTGAGAAGGAAGTACAAAGGAGATGCAATGGCCTCTATTCAGTCATGCATTCATGTATGATTATCATTTTGATATCTGGCTTCTAGCTAGAGAGCCCATACCTTGGGGGTTTTGACTTAACAAACCCTAGAGGACAATTCGATGGTAAAAGATTCCACCTAGCTTGTCCCAAGCTTGGTCTCGGGGATGCAATACTCCCCCACACCATTCTAGTTCATATCTACTCAGTGTAGGAGGGTTTTACACCAGCCACAGCCACAGGAAGAGAGGGAGGGTGCATTTTTGGGGGTTTCCAGCAAGGGGAGTGCACCATCCATTGACAAAAGTTCATTGCAGGTGATTGACATGGCTTTTGGAGATTCTAGCACCTGGGTTTTCATTGCATGGTCTTGGCCATTAGATCTAGTGCATTCTGAAGGATTTTTATGTGCCATTTGATTTGTTGGATGCATTGGACGAATTTGAGGAGAGGAGCACACTTCATAAAGTGATTTAAGCCATTTAGTAGATCAGATTTTCATCACTTCGTTTGGGACTTCACCAGGGAGGTAGCCGAGCCCCGATCTATCATTTGGAGGCATCTAGGAGGTAGGCCAAATTATCTAGGGTTTTAGGCATCCAGGGGGGGTGCACCATTCCTTGGAGGGAGGCTAGATCCATGACTTTGAGAGGGATTTTGGAGATTTGAGCACCTAGTTTGTTCTTGCAATTGCTTGATCTACTGTTTGGCATATTTACCGGAGGGTTTGGACATCTTTGGCAGCAGGGCCGAATTGCTGAGGCTATTCAGTGTTTCAGCAGGGTGTGGCATCTTCTAGCTTAGCGATTTGGCACTTCCCATGGCCCATATCTCATTCTTGTATTGGTCTTCATTGTTATTAAGCCTTTGGAGGCTTACATAGTCTTATCAGAGCATTTTGTAGCAGCACTTATTGTGTGTATTAGATCCATCTATGGATCATTCCAGATATGCATCATTCTTGTATTCATGGGCTTCTTCTATTTATGAATAATATCAGATCTGAGGTATTTTGGATTGTCTATCATATTGTTGATCTTGCATATGGTTGAGGTATGTTCCATTACTGTATCTTATTGTTTATTGTTGCAAACACACATTAAATCATCAGTATAACCTTAAGCGCAACCTAAGAAACAACATTAAGCAAAGTGTTTGACGAAATGCCACAACTAGAAAAAGTTTAAAATTCATGCAAGACGTGATGTCACTGGCATATTGGATTGGGAACATTACAGTGGTATGAGAGCCTAGATTCCTGCCAACCAGTGGGAATTGGCACATACATACATAGCCTTGATCCTCCCAATGGGGATTAATGCATGCAGAGTTACAATGAAGATGAGTATTATTTGTAGGATTGTGGAGTGTGAGAGGGAATATGAAACCCTCAATGAGGTTTTCCAGAAGCTATTAACCTTCCAACAGTTTGTATCCTATAAAAACCCTAGTTGGAGCAAAGAAGAGATTACCTATTGGGTCAACGAAATGGAGGAAAACAAAGCATCCACAGCTAGATGGAGAGAAGAACAGAGAAACCCCATGCCCATTAGGAGCACACAACTTTGCTACAGTTGCAAGGTGCCTTGGGAACCAGATCATAGGTGTAGGGGTAAGGGAAAGAAGCATATTATTGAGGTGCAATATGATAGTGATGATGAGGTATGTGAGGATGGAGCAATAGATGCTTATTTGGAGCAGTCTGATGATGATAGTGACTCTTGCACAAAGACTAGTGATTCTTATGCCCTTGAGGAGGATAGTGACCCTTGTGCATTGGAGGGACAGTCGAAGGGACATGACGATAACACCAATGGTATCAGAGCCTAGATTTTGCCAGCCAGTGGGAATTAGCGCATACATACATAGCCTTGATCCTCCCGGTGGGGATTAACACATGCAGAGTTACAATGAAGATGATTATTATTTGTAGGAATGTTGAGTGTGAGAGGGAATATGAAACCCTCAATGAGGTTTTCCAGGAGCTATTAACATTCCAGCAGTTCGTATCCTATAAAAACCCCAGTTGGAGCAAAGAAGAGATTACATGTTGGGTCAACGAAATGGAGGAAACCAAAGTAGTCGCAACTAGATGGAGGGAAGAACAGAGAAACCCCACGCCCATTAGGAGCACACAACTTTGCTACAATTGCAAGGTGCCTTGGGAACCAGATCATAAGTGTAGGGGTAAGGGTAAGAAGCATATTATTGAGGTGCACTATGACACTGATGATGAGGTATGTGAGGATGGAGCGATAGATGCTTATTTGGTGCAGTCTGATGATGATAGTGACTATTGTACAGAGGCTAGTGATTCTTGTGCCCTTGAGGAGGATAGTGACCCTTGCGCATTGGAGGGACAGGACAATAAAACCAGTGTCTCAGCAGAATATCACATACCATTGATGACCTTATACCTCAGCAGAGTGGTGACACTAGTGAGGATTCACCCGTGTTAGCACCTATAGATGACGAGCACCCTATGGTGACCATGACACATATGTCATCTTTCCAGACATCTGTGACAGCCACATCACACGAGGATAGTAGTAGCATAGAGGAGCCGTACATGAGGGATGTACACCATGGACATGTAGATCCACAGGCCCAGGAGGAGATATATGACGTGCAAACAGTTGATCCTACACTCACATATCAACATGATGAGGTTGAGTCACAACTTTTGGAGACTCCATTAGTTGAGTAGATTGTGGATACTGACAGGTTGATGGGGCACTTACTTCCAGGATCGGCCTGCATTAATGAGGATGCACTCTCTATTAGTCAGGATGACCATAACATGTGTCTGGACACATCTATATGGGATCCAGGCGCAAATGATAGTAACATGGTGAGTGCACATGAGGATACAACTGCTCACACCGGATACAGTATGATTTAGAGAGAGTTAGCAGTTGGGGATGTTATGCAGTCGCATATAGAAGGACCCAGTAGCACAGTAGACAGAGATCAATTCAGTGCTTCATCTTTTGCAGAGAGTGTTGTTGGGGATTTCGAGGCTGACACTAGCAGTGAGGGATACGAGGTGGTACCTCAGCATGACTATGATTAGGAGTCACACTACTTGACATGACAGTTGAGAGTCAGTGAGGATATGATCATGGTAGCCACCAGGCGCATTGATGACATGCATGCATTGATGGTAGATTATTGTTGGAGTGCATCAGTGGCACATGGTATTTCAGATGAGGGATTTTCCATGGTTGAATTTCATACTCTCAGGGAGAGAGTGTCTATGATGATGACTGACTACCAACATTTGTTGACAGACAGGGACTACCTATTGGGGATTGGCGAGATGTATCAAAGGGCCTTGAGGGAGAAGTAGTTGGAGGTGGACCAACTCACTTAGGAGTTGGAGAGCACTCGAGGTTTCTTGAGAGGCACTCATACAACCCTTCAAGAATCAGAGTCCTTATCAGAGGAGATTCTTGAGGAGATTTGTCAGAGATCCACTTCATCTATCCTAGTGGACAGTCAGATATGTCCTTTGGTCACATGGCTAGAGGATGTTGGTGGTCTAGCAGAGGACCACCAGTTGATGGAGGACATTTCCATTTGTGTCCCGAGAGTGGTTGACCTTTAGGTAGAGGTTGATTCAGTGGTACGCCCAGGATCTATGATGTAGCATGAGTATACGGGAGACATAATGAGTATGCTGGAGCATACAGTGGTGAGTGATAGCTCACAGAGACATGCCGAGATGTATGGTGGGATTCAGATAGGTTTATTGCCTTGCAGGGAGGAGACACACTTAGGAGAGATTGCAGATTTCACTCCTTTGCAGCAACAGATAGTTATGAGAGAGCACCTTCACTATATCAGCAGTTGCATGGGAGATGAGAGATGAAGGTTGGTTGACCAGCAGTCGGAGGAGTTACTTTTGGTTGTACTAGATGGTTGAGATTTGGTGATAACCACATGAGAGTATTTATCATGGGTACCGATGGATGAGCTTCTGGCCGAATCCTTGAGATTGACCAAAGCATGTGATATCTTCCAGTCCTACAGTCAGCTGCAGATGTTTATGGTAGCCTTTCCTAACAGCTTTATTATAGGTGGCAGCATGAGGAGAGATAGACAGTGGTTGAGGACATGGGGAGTGGCTAGGCCGAGACCACATGACATGAGTGTTTTTACGACATCTAGCCGGATAGAGGTGGATCGTTAGAGGCAGGAAATTGAGACTTGGTGCGTGATGGTGAGCATCATAGGCCAGGTAATCACAGATGAGCACAGAGGACTTCTAACAGTGATAAGTCCCACACATGAGTAGTTAGAGGAGATTGGAAGTGATAAAATTCCTAGTTTTCCATGGGATCTGGGGGTTCATTTGGCTAGCAGGATGTTTCACTACAGGGTGACCCTGGTTGCGCCAGAGAGCCACATACGCCACCATGGGCTGGTTTGGAGTGGGCCTGCAAAGACTTGTCCTACGGAGTGAAGCAAATTTTCACTCTTGATCATCATGATCGGACATGGAGATGGTTGGGCAGGTACTACTTCCACATAGATGTTTTTACAGATGCAACTTCTGGACAACAGGTTCAATTTCCATAGGCACTTCGGTTTGAGGATCCAGTAGTGGAGGATTCAGTATATATACAGGGAGCGGTCAGGCAGGGTCAGTGTAGTGCAGTACCAACATGGTGATCTTCAACAGAGGCTAGCATGGGACCTAGGGATTGCAGGGTTGAGCATTTTACTAACTGACAAGGGCGAGTGGACCTTTGTAGAGGAAAGTTGTTCTGACTTTCCATTGAGCTTCAGTGTTGAGGAGAGCACATCACTTGAGGGTGTCGCATGGAGATCTTCCAGTACCTCATTCTGGGATCAACATGTGCAATTGATGGAGGCTGTGTTGATATTGGTAGTATCTTGGAGGATGGACTCATTCCGGGATGAGGCCATGTGTCATGTGCATGAGATTCACAGAGTTGATATATTTCAGTACTATGCTTCACAGGGTATTGCAGTTCATTTCCTGATATGGGACCCAAGAGGTGGAGTGTATGATAGTCCATCTCTGGATGGGACCTACTATGTGTCCCACAGGTGGACATGGGACCCAGGTATTATATTTGGATGGGTTCATTTATTGCTTGAGGGCAAGCAATATTCTAGTAGGGAGGACTATAATGTCCCCACTTTGGGCCATCAGGTTATTACACAGTGTTATGATGACCAAGGTAGCCAGTTGGCGATTATAGTGAGAACATGAGCTATTGAGGGATATTTTGGGGTCCGACTTGCATCGCTCATACTATTTCATCATTATGATCCTTTCCACACAGATTGTCTTTGGTTTCGTTGCATTCTAACGATTTCCATGATTTTGAGTATTTTGAGCTATAGGTTAATTAAATTCAGTGAAGAGGTCATTTTGGGCACATTACTTGGAGCAACCTCTCAGTGTAATAGCTCATTCGAATCGGTAGGAACAAAACTAAAGGATAGGATGATGAGAAGTGAATTTCGGTGGCCAGGGAATCCACAAGGAGGGATAAGGCGCTTTTAAGAGGTAAAAAGGTTAATTAATTAATTAAAGTGATTTAATTAATTTATTAATAATTAAAAAGAAAAGTCACTTTGGAGAGACAAGGTGAGCAGGAAGTATAAAGGAGAGGCAAGGGCCTATATTCATTCATGCATTCATGTATGATTATCATTTTGATATCTGGCTTCTAGTTAGAGAGCCCATACCTTGGGGGTTTTAAGGGTTTTGACTTAACAAACCCTAGAGGACGATTCGATGGTGAAAGATTCCACCTAGCTTGTCCCAAGCTTGGTTTCGGGGATGCAATACTCCCCCACACCATTCTAGTTCATATCTACTCAGTGCAAGAGGGTTCTACACCAGCCACAGGAAGAGAGGGAGGGCGCACCTTTGGGGGTTTCCAACAAGGGGGGCACACCATCCATTGAGGGAAGTTCATTGCAAGTGATTGGCAGGGCTTTTGGTGATTCTAGCACCTGGGTTTTCATTGCAGGGTCTTGTCCATTAGATCTAGTGCATTCCAGGGGATTTTTATGTGCCATTTGATTTGTTGGATGCATTGGACGAATTGGAGGAGAGGAGCACACTTCATAAAGTGATTTCAACCATTTGGTAGATCAGATTTTCATCATTTCGCTTGGGACTTCGCCAGGGAGGTAACCGAGCCCCGATCTATCATTTGGAGGCCTCTAGGAGGCATGCTGAATTATCTAGGGTTTCAGGCATCCAGTGGGGTGCACCATTCCTTGGAGGGAGGCTAGATCCATGACTTTGAGAGGGATTTTGGAGATTTGAGCACCTGGGTTGTTCTTGCATTTGCTCGATCTACTGTTTGGCATATTCACTGGAGGTTTTGGACATCTTTGGCAGTAGGGCCGAATTGTTGAGGCTATTCGGTGTTTCAGCAGGGCGTGGCATCTTCCAGCTTGGGGGTTTGGCACTTCCTACAACCCAAATCTCATTCTTGTATTGGTCTTCATTGTTATTCAGCCTTTGGAGGCTTACATTGTCTTATCAGATCATTTTGTAGCAGCTCTTATTGTGTGTATTGGATCCATCTGTGGATCATTCCAGATCTGCATCATTCTTGTATTTAGGGGCTTCTTCTATTTATGAATAATATCGGATCTGAGGTATTTTGGATTGTCTATCATATTGTTGATCTTGCATATGGTTGATGTATGTTCAATTGCTGTATCTTCTTGTTTATTGTTGCAAACACACATTAAATCACCAATATAACCTTAAGCACAACCTAAGAAACAACATTAAGCAAAGTGTTTGACAAAATGCCACAACCAGAAAAAGTTTAAAATTCATGCAAGACGTGATGTTCCTGGCATATTGGCTTGGGAACATTACAAATACGTTGATTGTGTCAGTGGTCATTGAAGGTTTGATTAGATCACGTTTGAATTTAGACTACCCTGGTAGGTAAGACGAGTTGCTAAGAATCAAATTATAACTTGGCTAAAGTTTTACAAGGAATGTAGAACAATTTCCAAAATGGACAACAAACAAAGACAATGCAAAGCATCAGAAAAAGTCGCAAATTTTCCAATCATTGGATTGCAACAATAAATGGCACATGTAGTCAACCATGCATATAAGGGAATGTGGTAGATTTCTTCCCCTAAACCCCATTTTGATTATAAAGTATACTTTTATGTTTTTAGAAGTAGCAAATATAGATTTACATATTTGATATACATATTACTATTTGGGTGAAAATATCCCAATTAATGATCTTTTTTGTGAGAGGAAAAAAGGCCACAAGATCACCCATGTTGTGGATGTTCCATGCTATGTGAAGCAAGTAGAAGGGGAAATTCTTTAATTTTTTCTCTTGTTATGTTATTACATTACTCTGGAAGAGAATTTATTATGTGGAGTTGCTTGAAGCATGAGATTGTTATTGCAATGCACAAAATTTGATCAGGTTACATGAATATGCATAAATATACATATTGTAAACTAATATGTGCTAAGGAATGCATGTAGATATGCTTGAGCACATAATATGGTGTTTATCAATTTAAAGTAGTATATTTCTACATATGCAATGTGTTTGACATGGTGTCTAATGTGGTTATTGGTTTATTGTGTAACTAGGAAATGGTTGAAGATGTTGATGATATAGCTGCATGTGATAGACAACCATGTGGAAAGGATGAGGACAATAGGATGCTTGTTAATAGGTTGATGAAGGGATCATGTGAGTTTCCCTATGGTATCAATTGATTAGGTAACATCAAAGATGTTGATGATAACTATACATGCATGAAGTGGTCATGCCAATATAGCATGTGATCTAAAAGGAATTGGGTAAGAATTCCTTCAATTATACTTTGATATCTTAATTGATATGTCTATGATGACATCTAATTTCATGCACGTGAAATGATACTTGGGTATGGGTATGGAAAAAGAATGAAACTTTGGACAAGTAAATCTTTTTAGAATCTTTTTAATACATGCATATGATAATATGCCATGATTAAGTTGGTTACATATAATAAATAGAGTATATGAGTATTTACAGTCATTATATGGATTTGTATACCATGTGAGACAACCATGTGTGAGACCATAGTGTGTTGGAAATGGAAAAAGGCTATATCATTGCACAAGTATCCAATGGTTTCCCTGCTTGTAATTGGTGTCTTGGACTATAACCTTTTTGCCAACACTGAAGAGCGCTAAAGGAGTATATTCTTGGGTTTGTGTTTGGTTAGAATATGAAGGTTTCCAAATGGTTGAATAAGAAACGGGGAGGTGACTAAATGGTGTGTCGTGCAATGGTTGAGTCATCTAACTTGTCTTGGTAAAACACATGAGTTTGAATTAACACTTTCATAAGATATCCTACCCCCTCTTCAGTTTATTTTTCCATCTAAGGTGTTGTGTTGAACATATAATGGAACACATGAATTCTTCATAAAACTCAAACTCAAGAAACTGGAGGGAATGAATAAGACCATTACAACATGATGCAACTTAACTAGGTCAATGTACAACTCTTATGTTGTTAGGCCAAAAAACTATGATATTTACCAAATAATACTTCATCTATTTGAATCAATCCAAATCAATATTGGCATCACTTACAAGGCCAAAAACACGTTTTAGAGTAGGGTGAATCAAAGGGGTCCAACTGTCCACCATTGTGCACTAAAACATTGATCCAAACAATTGGAAGAAAAAATAATTAAGAGCACTAAAATATATGAAGTTAGTAATGAAAAATGATTGAGTGGGTAATTGAGAAAGTGAAGGATGGGCATACCTTACTACCATTAGATGCCTTCATGTCATTAATGTTTCAATTGATTATTTATCCACATCCACTACTTTAACTATCTATCTTTCCAAAAGTGCATTGGACTACAATGGTAATCATTATTAGTCAGGGTAATCTATAACATATAGGGAATATTTGATGTTGGCAACACATGAAGTATTGTCCTTCCCCAAGGATAGAGTGTCTCCTACTAAACAAATTTTCCATGAACAAAACTATCGAAGTACATACATATATGCAACTAGTGAGAAATTTGTGTCGGGATGTTCCATTAGTTGGCCCACTATTTATCATTTCATGGTGGTATGAATGATGGCAAGAGAGTGTAACTCCATCACACTTAGTTTCTATCTGTTATTACTAATATTGCAATGGTCATAGTGGTCCATTTGTTCTATCATTTTTTTGTAGATCATGGATAATTTTTAAGAACTACTACTAAGACTAAAGGTATAATAAATAGGCAAATCTTGATGAGCAATATGAAAGACAAAGGATATTTTATCAATTATTTAATATACGTATGAATTGATTTTGGTGAACCCATTAATAAATTATAAAACCATATAAATCTTGGTAAATCTCTTAATAATGTCTAAAACTAATTTTTTCCATGGAAAATGTCTTCAAGGAAATCCTCCAAGTGCTTTCTCGCATTCTAGGGTAAATGTTGTTGGAGTACAACATGTACTTCCAACCCAGAGGGACTCTACTGAACTTAACCCATGACCTCTCAATGATCTCTACCTTGAAATTGATTGGTTGAAACTTATTGAGCTAACCCAAGGGGCTATATAATGTATACAACTATTTTTCAAGGAAAACCTCATGAGGAAACTCACATGTACTTCCTCACGTCCATAGATGGTACCTAGTGCAAGTCTGTCAACATTGATTATAGTGCTTGGCATGGAAAGGACATCAATTGAGGCACACAATAGAGAGAATAGAGACAACCAACCTAGTGGGTTAGCTTGAGTGCTTGACTGTTGTGAATTACAAGCAAGAATTCATCAGGTCAAGTCCTTAAGATGGATACCTTTATGAATATCTCGGGTCTCATTCAATGTCCCCATTGAGTTAGGATGTAAATACTACAATTGACCAAATCACCCTAGGTACCATCCTCAAAATGAGGGGAAGTGCCTGATGGGTTTTCTTAGGATGTGCATTTCATTAGAAAAAAAAATATTATAAGTATCTATCTATCCATCTATTTTCTTGCATAATGCATTTTTGAGGGAAACCCGTCAGACACTTCCTCTCATTACAAGGATGGTACCCAAGGTAAATTATATTTTGTGGAAGCTCGAAGCTTTGTCATGTCACTTATGGGAATAAAACATGGGTGGGGAGGATAATAGTTCATCATACAACCACTTAGGTTTGACCCAATTCACACACACACACACACACACACACACACACACACATTGTCTTAGTGTGTGTAACATAGCCACCGACATGACAAGAACTATGACCTCAAAATGAGAACTCTAGCCATGAAAACCCATATTTTGGGGTCAAAAACACCAAAATCAACCCCATTTTCGAAAAGTGGTTCTACCAATAACACTTTTTTTCTTTTCTTTTCCAAGATTAAAAGTGCCACCTTTTGCAACCATAGCCTTAGCAATGTTGTATTGTTACCGACAAAAACCTTAAAATCAACACCAAATCGAAAAGTGGTGCTAACAACAACACATTTTTTTGTTTTTGAGGTTAAAACTACAACCTCTTCCAAACATTTCAAACTTGACAACCAGTAGCGTTGCAACCAAAACCTTGAAATTAACTCTCGAATCAAAAAGTGATGCTCCTAGTAGCACCCCCTTTTTTTAGGGATAAAATTGTAAGTTTTTTGAAATTGTGACCTTGATGATTGGTACCCTTGGAATCAAAATCTTAAGACCAATCCCAAGATTGAAAAGAGGCACTATCAATAGCACCCTCTTTTTTGGGGGGTTTAAAATTGTAACATATTTAAAACAATGGTCCAAAAGCCTAGTACTGTTGCAAAAAAATCGTAAAAAAGATGAAAAAAAACGATAATTTAAAAAAAAAAGGAAAAGACCAATTTCTTTTAAATAATTTAAAAAAACACACGGATTTGGTAATAAGGAGGCATGGTGAGACAAGGGTAGGGGAATCATGATCCACCCACTTCTGGAATCCTGTCAGACCCCCATGACATATGCTCTCATAGCTCATCGCCACCCTTCCTAAATGCCAACCATCATAACCTCCATCTCTTGCATGTGAATGATCTCAACCTGTCCGACCCACTCCTCCTTCGTACTACATCTGAGCCTTTGGAAGCCTCTACAATCAAAGCTGATAATGGAGCATTCATGGTGGTGCACTCTAGGCTTTGGTTATATATTCCGGTTGACTCTACTCTCGGTTCACTATTCTTCTCAGATCACCACCATCCATTTCCATCTCTCACCCTCTACTCCGCACTCACCAACCACTCACATTACCCGCTTTGTAATTTCCCTTCTCCTTACTATGTCCATCTCTCACCCTCTTGGCCATCTAACGAAGAGAGGCACACAACGAAAGAGAGTTAGAAGTCGTCGAGGCAACGCCTCAACTCGATAAGTTCAGACAACAATGGCCCATGCAGCTGCAACTTGTGAGGCCCATAAACCCCCGAAGATCCAAGCAGAATTGGATCTCGTAGAGGCTAATGCCAGGTTGCTTTAAAATTTTATCAGTAATGAATAAGTTGATGCAAATATCGGTTTATGGATTCCGGACCCGGGCTCACACTGAGCTGGGGTCACCCTTTACTCCAAAACGGTGAACCTTTATTGGCTCCTCAAAACTCTCATGGGCAAGGTCCTTGTGGAGTGAAATGAAGCCCACCAGGAGATCATTCTGCAACTGGATGAAGTCCAACATCAATTGTGGTCATGGACCGAAATAATTAAGTTCTTGCAGGAAAAACAATGGAAACTATCAGAACCAACACATAATGTTGGGTTGTTACATTCTTTGTAGTGAAAGTCGAGGTGGATTGATTGACAGTTGAAGTCGAAGGTTGAGGTGGTTTGACTGGGTAAAGACGAAGTCGAGGTGGATCGACAGCAAGTCGAAGGTCGAGGTTAGTTTACTGGGTAAATTCAAAGTCAAAGGTCGAGGTTAGTTAACTGGGTAAAGTCGAAGTCAAAGGTCGAGGTGGTTCAACATGGTAAAGACATCGATAGCAAGTCAAAGAGGTCAATCGATAAGAGGTCGATAGGCAGGCGTGTGGTGACCGAATGAAGGCCAACTGGTAGTCGATGGGTAATCCAACTTGGTAGTTGACTGTAACAGAATCCCGAGACTCGCGGGATTTGTAGCCAATGATTTGCATGGATCTGTAACCATTTTTGAGCACCTTTTCTTTGGGGTTTTTCCTGATGTAAAGCCTATAAAGAAGGCACATTGTAAGGCCGTAAAGGCTAATGAATCAATCAATAATCGTAGAGATTACTATTCATGTAGATGTAATTTGAATTGGCTATAGGGTTGTTCTTGTGTAAGCAAGAGGTATGATTTCGATTGTGTCTTAGGTGTGGACCAAGGTTAGACATGTAACCTTTTATTTTGAATGAATAACACAACAAGGAGTGGAACACTCAAGGAATGTTGGTTTTCTCGGTTTGGGTTTCCAGGATAAAATCTCTGTGTACTATGTGCTTGTTGTGTCATTTACTTTCTTGATTAAATCTTTCTTCCTCTCTTCTGCTAGTTTTAGTGTGGAAGTGTGTGTCATTTCCTAACATGTTGTATTAGAGCTTGGTTTAACAACCTTGGATCTTAGCTAAACTCTAGGTTCAGTAAGAGTCGTAAGTTAGAAATATTTAAAGATTGTGCTAAAGATTGTGTTAAAGAATGGCGAGCAACTCAAGGATAGAGATTAAAAAATTCATTGGCCAGAATTTTGAGATTTGGAAGCTTAAAATTGAAGATCTCCTTGTGGAAAGAGAATAATGGACAACAATTTTTCCAGGTACCATACCGACATGTATGTCGATGGAAGAATGGAAGAAACTCGAGAGAAGAGCAAGTACAATTCGACTTTGTCTTGTAGATTCTGTGCTGCTGAATGTCTCAAGTGAAGATTTAGCCAAAAAACTGTGGGACAAGTTGGGAAGCTTGTCCCAGTCGAAATCCCTGGTAAAAAAGTTGTTTCTCATAAATAAATTGTATATTCTAAGAATGAGCAATGGCAGTTGGGTGACTGATCATTTAAATGGGTTTAATACCATTATAAGCTAATTATCTTCTGTGGGTATTAAAATCACCGAGGAGGAGAAATGTATTATCCTATTATGTTCTTTTCCAGACACTTGGGATATCTTAATCATGGATATAGCAAGTAATACAACCACGTTAGCGCTATAAGACATGGTTGCATCTCTACTATCAGAAGAAATGAGAAGGAAGAACATGGAAAGATCGACCAAAGACGCTTTAGTGTTGAGAGGTCGACCGATTGACAAAGATAAAGGAAAATTCTCTGATAGAAAGCCTAGGTCGAAGGGTAGATCTAAATCCACGGTTCAGTCGACAAGAAGATGATGGAAATGTGGTAAAGATGGACATTACAAAAGGGATTGCAAGTTGAAGGCGATGGAATTCAGTATAGGATCTGACAAGAAGTAGTCCACGGAGAGAAAAATGACTCCAGATAAGGGAGGCGATGTATACTTGGCGTCGATTAGTACATAGTCGGATCAAGATGTTTGGTTGATCAACTCAAGAGCATCCTATCATATGAAACCACATAGAGAATGGTTCTGCGAATATAAATGATATGAAGGAGGAGAAGTATTCTTGGGGAACGACTCAACAACCAAAATTGTCGGATGGGGAAGAGTTCAACTGATACAATAGGATGGGAGGAGTAGAACCCTTCTAGGTGTGCTACACATTTTGGGTTCGGTAAGAAACTTGATATCTATTAGTAAGATTAATGATGTTGGCATGCACACTCTATTTTAGAAGGATTCGTGCAATATGGTCATAGGTGCGATGGTCTTAATGAAAGGAGTTCGGATTGGAACCCTATACAAGTTGCTAGAGAGTGTCGACTCGACTGGATGCAACATCATCATTGTTCTTGAAGTCCACTCGACTTCGACTCGAAAATTCATTATAAAGTCGATCCGACCGTGCTATGGCATGTGAAGATGGGACACATTGGAGAAAAAGGATTGTGAGCCTTGCATAAAAAAGGTATGGTCGAAGACTTTCCTGCGTGTAATTTAGAAGTTGACTTTTGTGAACATTGTATATATGGAAAACAAATTCAGGTGAGGTTCCCATCTGGAGCGACAAGGGAAAATGGGATTATAGAGCTAATTCATACATACATGTTTGGCCCTATTAAAGTGTATTCACTTGGTGGATCCCTGTATTATGTCTCCTTCATAGATGATTTTTCTAGGAAGACATGGATATATTTCCTAAGGAGGAAATCAAAGGTTTTCAAGAAATTCAAAGAGTTTAAATCTCTTGTAGAAAACCAGACAAATAAGAAGATTAAGGTGTTGAGAACTAACAACAGTTGTGAATTACGTGAAAAATAATTTGATCAGTCATGCAAGTAGTGTGGCATAACACACCAAAATACCATACCATATACCCCACAAAAAATTGGAGTTTCTGAGAGAATGAACAGAACGTTGATGGACAAGGCAAGGAGCATGCTTAGTGGTGCTAGGGTTGCGCAAGAACTCCAGACGAAGGCAGTTAACAATACAAAATTTCTATTGAATATGTCTCCTTCGTCGGTGCTAGTCGACATGACTCCACGTCAGGTATGGTTGGGTAAGAAGCCTTCGATTTCACATCTCAAAGTATTTTACTGTGATGCATTTGTGCATGTTCCCAAGGAAAAGAGGAGCAAGCTAGACAAGAAGGCAGTGAAATGTATTTTCATTGGACACAAAGAAGGAATGAAAGGATATAAGCTCTAGAATCTTGCATCAAGGAAAATAGTGTACAGTCGAAATGTGGTCTTCATAGAAGTTAGAAGTAAATCTGAGCCTGAGGAAATTGTTCAGACCGAGAATAATCCTGAGACGGTGCGATTTGAACTGAGGAACGAAGAAGATGATTCAGATTAGTCGACTGAATCATAGGAAGAAGTGGAGCAACCGACTTCGATTGTAAGGAGGTCAGAAAGAGTAAGGAAACTAGTCGAAAGGTATAGTCCGCCCAACTTTCGTTCCACATTCGTGTTAACTACCACCGACGATGAGCCCAAGTCAGTCAGGGAGGTAGTTGACTCAGTAGAGGGAAAAATTTGGAAGGACGCCCTGGTCAAAGAGATGGAATTCTTGCACAAGAATGAGACATGGGACTTAGTCAAGTTTCCTAGTGGAAGAAAGCTTGTCGGTAGCAAATGGGTATTCAAGAAGAAGATGAATGCAACAGGTCAAGTCGAGAAATTCAAAGCCCGACTAGTAATGAAAGGATATTCCCAAGTCGAAGGAGTCGACTTCAACGAGATTTTTTCCCCAGTTGCAAAATTAAATTCCATTAGAGTACTAATGTCTATGGATGAAACAATTGATTTGGAAATAGAACAGATGGATGCGAAGACAATGTTCCTACATGGGGACCTGGAATAAGAAATCTACATGAAACAACATAAAGGATTTGTAGTAAAGGGAAAGAAAGATTTGGTGTGCAAACTGAAAAGATCCCTTTGTGGTCTAAAGCAATCACCAAGGATGTGGTACCAAAAGTTTGACACATACATCCTGTTATCCCCAATATCTAGGGATAACTAGGAGATCATGTCTCGAAGCCCACAGGTCCTAGACATGGAGTACTGAGAGAAGGATTGACCTGAGCATGGCCTTGGAGGGCCCATCCTTCTTTTCTTCGCCAAACTTGTCCTGTTAGCAGCGGCAACTTCCATCACCATCGGCTTGGACTTGCATCGGAGAGGACTCTTGCTCCATGAGGTAATTGGTCCAAGGTATCATGGTATGTGTCATGTTTGATCATTATAACTTTCTTATATATGCATTAGGTTCCTATCATTTCTGATAACTGCTTGGATCTTACACTAATCCACTTGACCAGTGTTGGGGTGATTAATGAAGTGACTTAGCAAGCTTGTATTCATGGGTTTGGGTTAGCCACCAAGGGGGAATTGCAGAGCCATCGTCCGCTCCCACCATTCTATCATGTTACGTCTTATCTTCCACACATCCATCCCATTCCCCTAGTACGGACATTAGGATGACCTTTGGGGTTACACTTTGTCTTGTGGGAAGAAGGGGCTAAAGGCCCAGGGGGTAAAAGCAGCTGGTAAAAGATAAAAGCCATAGGAAATAAAACCTAGAGATGCTTCGCCCAGGGATCCCCGAGAAGGCAATAAAAGGCTTCACGATAAAAAACTAAAGGGACCCTAAGAAAAATAATAAAACAAGACCTAACCAAGAGGATGGGAGGTCTCATCATGAGCCGACGCATTATGTTCATAGGTATCCAACAGTATGACATTGCCATTATCTGGTCACCACGCCAGGGTAATGACCCTTGGTTGCATGGCCAACGGAAAGGGGGTCTCATCACGAGCCAACCTTATCATTTCTGTGAAGATACCAGTGGGTAACACTGTCAGCTCTGGTCACCATGCCAAGGTAGTGTCCTCTGGTCAGACCTTGAAATAAAAAGAAAGAAAAGCAATAAATGAAAAATAAAGGCAATAAAGGGGCTTGGAAAAAGTGCATCCATGATGGGTATAGTGCACCTCCTACAGAGGCACCCACGGACAACACCTACCCCTGGTCTTACTATGACTGGACATCCCTAGACCATACCACTTCGTATACATGGCTTGAATGATCATCTGAAGAAACTTTCCTTTTCTTGTGGGTATTAGCCCAATAGGTTACTCTGTTGGTTTCTTCAGCTTTGTATAGTAGATAAGTGTAATGTCTTTGAGCTCTTAGATGATATATTAGGGATTTCATGCATGTATTTGATAAATTTAATGGTGAAATATGATTAACATTGCTATGATCCCTAGGACTGATGAGCCCATGGAAGGCGTAGTTTTTGATGTGCAGGACCATGCCCGATGGACAGGTACCAGTGGACCGGTACACATGGGGATATGATTAGCTCGGACCTCCATGGGGCTGAAGAGCCCATCAGATGGTTGCTGGGATGGCAGAGATAGGACAACGTTGTGATGAGCCTTACACAGAGAAGACAGAAGGACGTCCCATCAGGACACCTTGGCAGAGCCCGACCTAGGGAAGATCATCCACTACAGATGGGACGATGGCTTTGGATGGACAGGATATCACCTGAGGCAGTTGGATGTTTTTTCGGAGCGTGTGGCAGTGTGCTGGGGTCATTTGGCACGTGTGGCAACTTGGAGAAACCCTAGAAGGGCCAACGTTCTGCTCCCTGGATGTTGATCTTGCCCAAAAAGGGCCAACGTCTTCCTAAGAGGGGCCTAACGTCTCCTTTTTGAGCTCATATTGTGACATTTTTAGCATTTAATGTGACAAACAGTGTAATATTGTTAGTCAGCCTTGTCGGCTGTTTTAAATGACCTATTTTGTAATTAAAGGTCATTAGGATGATATAAATAGACGACGTTGCCTCTCATTTTTGAGGAAGACATCTCACTTTCTTGTGAGAGATACTTTTTAGTCTTTTGTCTTGGATTATTGCTCTTGGAAGTGAGGCGCAACTCTTGTGGAGGATCATTCTTAGCATTTTTATGGTGTTTTCTATCATTGGAAGGTTTACAACTAGGGTTTGATAAGCTCTTGATGATTTGTAAGTGTATTTCTCATGCAAAACTTCTTAATTGAATGGTTGTAGGTTAAATCTCTTGCATTTATTGTTACATTGTTATTATTTTGCTTAATCATTGAAACGCTAGGTAGCAAGCACACAAGTAGGTCCTTGCTATATGTCCCCATGATAGAAAGCTTGTTTTAGCCATTGATTAAGGAGGATATAGCCTAGCCATTGCTACACTAGTTCCCCTTTTTCTGAGTTAGCTTTTGAACTTAAGTTGAAGAAAGAAGACGTCCTAGGCCTAATTAATTTTACACCTAGGGTTTTGACTTTTAGGGTTTGAAGGGCCTTGCTCTTGCAACACTCTTCACCCTTAGATTTATGTTTTGAAGCTAGCC
Source organism: Picea mariana (assembly GCA_032191745.1). Classification (NCBI taxonomy): domain Eukaryota; kingdom Viridiplantae; phylum Streptophyta; class Pinopsida; order Pinales; family Pinaceae; genus Picea; species Picea mariana. Next base: position 181,977 of record JASDQU010738280.1, read on the forward strand.
GTTTTGCCAAGGATTTTTAAGGAAAGAGGGAGGAACATGAGGCCTTGCTTAAGCAACACCGGAATGAGCCTCCTCCCCTTAGGGTTTTGACTCTACGACCCTGCCATTGTAGCACCATAGAGCCTAACTCTCATGTCCTTAGATTTAGATCCTCTCGAGACTTAGCCTTTGCTTCTGACTCCATAATACCCTAAGGCACTGATCTAACTCTCCAACGTTGAGGTTGTTGTGCCAAAACAAAACTTTCAAAACTCTTAAATTTGAAACCCTAACTAACCCTAACATCTAACTAACCCTATTTTGATGATGACGTCATGCCTAGATTGAGCTTTTGGTTGATTAAAAAACGTTGTGGTTTAGTCATCTGATAATAGACATTGATGAGTTGATAATTTTCATTGGCCTATTTGCAAAATGTTGAGCTCTTTGTCTATAGAACTAACCCTAAAAAAGGGTTGACGTCACCTCTAGTAAGCTTGACGCAGCACCCTTATCTTGAATGAGCATTTAATGATATTTGATGCATGGTGTTAATTTAAAGATTGATTATATACATTGAATGTTATATCATTTCCAGTGTTTATTGAGAAGTAATATTATAAGCCATAGTCATTTTTGCAATCATCGACTTCGTCAATAATTACTGCTATATTATGTTCATTAAATATTGATAGTCATAAATCTATGAAGTACTAACCACTATTTGCATGCATTAGTTTTATTGTTGCCTTGTCTCGCAAACAGGTGCCTATTCTGTGGAATACCTTCATTTTGACTATCTTCTTGGCGGCAATCTGTGAAAGGGAAAACTTGCCTTGATCCCTTAGACCCTTGCCTTTCAAAACCCCAGATTGCCAGGGACGTCTCCCTTGTGGGCTTAGCCACCCTAAATAGAAAGAGCCCCCCATCGAGGTGACAGTGGGTGGGGAAGCTCCTGTTACGCCAATTTGATTCTTTACCTTTCAGCTATTTGACTTGAACTACAAACTGAGCGATAACATTTTGGTGCCATTGCCGGGGAACACTGAGTCAATCTTCCTCAATGACAAAACTTTTGGTAAGCCTTGCCTCAGAGACCTTTTCTTACAAGCTTACCTTGCGACTCCACTATGATTTTTTCCGCTATTCTTTGATAGTTTCAAGAAAACTATCCGGCGACTCCACTAATGACGAAGCCAACTATGACTTAACAATGGGATCCAGGAAACTACAGACCTTTGGATATGAGTAAAATCCCAGGATATCCCAGAAGAATGCCTCTCTCTTATAAGAATTTTCTCCCTAGTTTCTTTGGCCTCGATGGAGAAAGTCCTGATTATCACATGAGCAAATTTTGGGAATTCTTTCAATACTGCCCTGTCAGAGACGAAGCTGAAGACCTAGTGATGAAACTTTTCTCTACCTCTCTGCATRAAGAGGCTAAAAAATGGTATGATAACCTTCCAGCAGCCAGCATCACATCCATGGACCATTTTGAAGAGATCTTCCTTGAAAGGTGGGTTTTGAAATTAGAAGATGTACAATCATTGCTGAAAGTGCTTGAAGGCATAAAACACACAAATTATGAGAATGTCAAAGTTTTCGGGGCTAGGTTCCAGAAGTTGTTTTACCAGATTCCTGAAAGCCATCGTCCTAAAGGAAAGTACCTCGTTTATCTCTATACAAATGGACTTCAGGGGCATTTGAGCTTCCTCCTAAATAAAAGGAATCCGAAAACACTTGCAGAAGCTCACAACATGGCCATCCAGATCGAAAGGAATCTCATCTCATCTGGAATCAATGCTATCACCATGGATGTTCTTAGCTTGATAAAACTAGTTTCCCATGAAACCTTTATTGAAGATACACAAGAAAGAAAGGAACAAGTTTTCAATCAGCAGAATGAGGACGTGATTGAGGAGCAGGAACCTAAGCAAGATGATGAAGTATCCACCGATACTCCTCCCTCTAATGAAGTCGTCCGAGAAACTGTTTCTCCTGTACAACAAAGTGAAGATGAGGTTGGTTGCTTTCCACTTCAGAGTTCCGATGATACTGTTTTCCTTGATTCAGAAGATGAAGGGGAAAAGAAAACTTTGAACAAAGATGATGACCTTTGTTGTACAATCAAAGACAAAGAAGCAATCCATGAGGATGAAACAATGACACATGCTGAAAACACCAAAGTCCTCGAAGTTCCTGTGCAAGAAGAAACAGTAAGTTACCCTCCTCCCCTAGTTATTGATGATGCTTTACTTTGCGATGAAGAAAAGGAGGAGGATGCATTTTCAAAATTTTCAAACCCTGCATGTTATGACACGGACAGTGACACTGTTGATAACATTGATGAGTTCATACATGTTGGAAGACGTAGGTGGGATATAGTTGGTTGTGACCTAGATCCCATCTATGACACTGAGAGTCATTTCCAGTTGTTGCCCTTGCAATTGTCACAACAGATTACTTCCGACCAATGGCAACAAGGAGATGAGGTTTTTACTTGTACCTTTCAAAAAACTAAGGATGACCTAGTACCTTATTTTTCTGATGATTTTTAGTCTTACCTTGAGATTTTTGATGAGTACCCTTCTGAGCACTTGGACTCTTTTCATGAAGATGATTGCCAACCACCGTTGTGCTCAGATTTTGATACAAGTAAGGACATTGTTTGCCTAAAGAAGGTTTCTCATGACTTTTCACCCCAACCACCTATTATTACCTTGCCATGCTTTTCCATTAAAGGTGTAGTTGGGAAGTACCTTTTTCATGTTGAGTTTCCTCCTGGGAAAACTGCAAGTTCCAATCAGTTTTTCAACTTTCCCTTGATAGTTTGTCAGCCATCTGCTAAATCTTTATCAATCCTTTCTTTGACTTCAGGGCGTGAAGATGCCCTAGGTAGCCAGTTTGCAGGCCCTTTGAGTCAATTTTCTGAACCTTGCTCTCCTCATGACCCTTTATTAAAGTGGATTGAGTACTTTCCTCAGAGATGGACTTGGCAGGATTTTATCCCTCCCACCCGCCTCCATGAGTTAGATTCTGACCTTTCCGATGATATGATATACATTGTGACTCATGCCATTTTTGTGCTTGACTTATCACTGTTTTGGTTTATGATGAAGCACAAAGGCAGGTATCGAGGAACATTGTTGGGTTGGCTTCACTGGTTGTTTGACTACACCAACATGCAGCCAGCAGGTAAGTACAGGTAAGAGTTTCATTTTCTATTTGCATTTTTGATTACCTTATGTATACATGCTATGTTTTGCGGGGTGGCAATACCACCCCACCTTTTGTCGCTGATGCTTTCTTGTCAAGTGTGAGTAGGTCTGCAGGTTTATGCCAGAGATGCTGAGGTTCTCATGCGCTCTACGGTGAGCACATGTCCCCGAGTTGGAGCCAGATGTTATCCCTGATATCTAGGGATAACTAGGAGATCATGTCTCGAAGCCCACAGGTCCTAGACATGGAGTACCGATAGCAGGATTGACCTGAGCATGGCCCTGGAGGGCCCATCCTTCTTTTCTTCACCAGACTTGTCCTGTTAGCAGCAACAGCTTCCATCACCATCGACTTGGACTTGCATCGGAGAGGACTCTTGCTCCATGAGGTAATTGGTCCAAGGTATCATGGTATGTGTCATGTTTGATCATTATAACTTTCTTATATATGCATTAGGTTCCTATCATTTCTGATAACTGCTTGGATCTTACACTAATCCACTTGACCAGTGTTGGGGTGTTTAATGGAGTGACTTAGCAAGCTTGTATTCATGGGTTTGGGTTAGCCACCAAGGGGGATTTGCAGAGCCATCGTCTGCTCCCACCATTCTATCATGTTACGTCTTATCTCCCACACATCCATCCCATTCCCCTAGTCCGGCCATTAGGATGACCTTTGGGGGTTACACTTTGTCCTATGGGAAGAAGGGGCTAAAGGCCCAGGGGGTAAAAGCAGCTGGTAAAAGATAAAAGCCATAGGAAATAAAACCTAGAGATGCTTCACCCAGGGATCCCCGAGAAGGCAATAAAAGGCTTCTCGATAAAAAACTAAAGGGACCCTAAGAAAAATAATAACAAGACCTAACCAAGAGGATGGGAGGTCTCATCACGAGCCGGCCCATTATGTTCATAGGTATCCAATAGTATGACATTGCCATTATCTGGTCACCACGCTTGGGCAATGACCCTTGGCTGCATGGCCAAGGGAAAGGGGTTCTCATCACGAGCCAGCCTTATCATTTCTGTGAAGATACCAGTGGGTAACACTGTCAACTCTGGTCACCATGCCAAGGCAGTGTCCTCTGGTCAGACCTTGAAGTAAAAAGAAAGAAAAGTAATAAATGAAAAATAAAGGCAATAAAGGGGCTTGGAAAAAGTGCATCCATGACGGGTACAACTCACCTCCTACAGAGGCACCCAAGGACAACACCTACCCCTGGTCTTACTATGACTGGACATCCCTAGACCATACCACTTCGTATACATGGCTTGAATGATCATCTGAGGAAACTTTCCTTTTCTTGTGGGTATTAGCCCAATAGGTTACTCTGTTGGTTTCTTCAGCTTTGTATAGTAGATAAGTGTAATGTCTTTGAGCTCTTAGATGATATATTAGGGATTTCATGCATGTATTTGATAAATTTAATGGTGAAATATGATTAACATTGCTATGATCCCTAGGACTAATGAGCCCATGGAGGGCGTAGTTTTTGATGTGCAGGACCATGCCCGATGAACAGGTACCAGTGGACCGGTACACATGGGGATATGATTAGCTCGGACCTCCATGGGGCTGAAGAGCCCATCAGATGGTTGTTGGGATGGCAGAGATAGGACAACATTGTGATGAGCCTTGCACAGAGAAGACAGAAGGACGTCCCATCAGGACACCTTGGCAGAGCCCGGCCTAGGGGGGATCATCCACTACAGATGGGACGATGGCTTTGGATGGACAGGACATCACCTGAGGCAGCTGGACATTTTTCCAGAGCGTGTGGCAGTGTGCTAGGGTCATTTGGCACGTTTGGCAGCTTGGAGAAGCCCTAGAAGGGCCAACGTTCTGCTCCCTGGATGCTGATCTTGCCCAAAAAGGGCCAACGTCTCCCTCAGAGGGGCCTAACGTCTCCTTTTTGAGCTCATATTGTGACATTTTTAGCATTTAATGTGACAAACAGTGTAATATTGTTAGTCAGCCTTGTCGGCTGTTTTAAATTACCTATTTTGTAATTAAAGTTCATTAGGATGATATAAATAGACGATGTTGCCTCTCATTTTTGAGGAACACAACTCACTCTCTTGTGAGAGATACTTTTTAGTCTTTTGTCTTGGATTATTGCTCTTGGAAGTGAGGCACAACTCTTGTGGAGGATCATTCTTGGCATTTTTATGGTGTTTTCTATCATTGGAAGGTTTACAACTAGGGTTTGATAAGCTCTTGATGATTTGTAAGTGTATTTCTCATGCAAAACTTCTTAATTAAATGGTTGTAGGTTAAATCTCTTGCATTTATTGTTACATTGTTATTATTTTGCTTAATCATTGAAACCCTAGGTAGCAAGCACACAAGTAGGTCCTTGCTATATGTCCCCATGATAGAAAGCTTGTTTTAGCCATTGATTAAGGAGGATATAGCCTAGCCATTGCTACACTAGTTCCCCCTTTTTTGAGTTAGCTTTTGAACTTAAGTTGAAGAAAGAAGACGTCCTAGGCCTAATTAATTTTACACCTAGGGTTTTGACTTTTAGGGTTTGAAGGGCCTTGCTCTTGCAACACTCTTCACCCTTAGATTTATGTTTTGAAGCTAGCCGTTTTGCCAAGGATTTTTAAGGAAAGAGGGAGGAGCATGAGGCCTTGCTTAAGCAACACCAGAATGAGCCTCCTCCCCTTAGGGTTTTGACTCTACGGCCTTGCCATTGCAGCACCATATAGCCTAACTCTCCTGTCCTTAGATTTAGATCCTCCCAAGACTTAGCCTTTGCTTCTGACTCCGTAATACCCTAAGGCACTGATCTAACTCTCCAACGTTGAGGTTGTTGTGCCAAAACACAACTTTCAAAACTCTTAAATTTGAAACCCTAACTAACCCTAACATCTAACTAACCCTAATTTGATGACGACGTCATGCCTAGTTTGAGCTTTTGGTTGATTAAAAAACGTTGTGGCTTAGTCATCTGATAATAGACATTGATGAGTTGATAATTTTCATTGGCCTATTTGCAAAACATTGAGCTCTTTGTCTATAGAACTAACCCTAAAAAAGGGCTGACGTCACCTCTAGTAAGCTTGACGCAACACCCTTATCTTGAATGAGCATTTAATGATATTTGATGCATGGTGTTAATTCAAAGATTGATTATATACATTGAATGTTATATCATTTCCAGTGTTTATTGAGAAGTAATATTATAAGCCATGGTCATTTTTGCAATCATTGACTTCGTCAATAATTACTGCTATATTATGCTCGTTAAATATTGATAGTCATAAATCTATGAAGTACTAACCACTATTTGCATGCATTAGTTTTATTGTTGCCTTGTCTCGCAAACAGGTGCCTATTTTGTGGAATACCTTCATTTTGACTATCTTCTTGGCGGTAATCTGTGAAAGGGAAAACTTGCCTTGATCCCTTAGACCCTTGCCTTTCAAAACCCCAGATTGCCAGGGACGTCTCCCTTGTGGGCTTAGACACCCTAAATAGAAAGAGGCCCCCATCGAGGTGACAGTGGGTGGGGAAGCTCCTGTTATGCCAGTTTGATTCCTTACCTTTCAGCTAATTGACTTGAACTACAAATTGAGCGATAACACATCCTTAGTTTGGGATTTGTGAGAAGCAAAGTTGATCACTACATATATTCCAAAGAAGAAGGTGGGTGTTTCATAAATGTAGCTTTGTATGTCGATGACATGTTGCTGATTGAAAACATCATGGACCAAATAAAGGAGGTGAAGAAGCATCTATCCTCCAAGTTCGACATGAAAGTTCTCAATGCAACTAACTTCATTCTGGGTATGGAGATTAAGAGAGATCGAGCAACTAGAAATATTTTGTTGAATCAAACGAAGTATATTGAAAAAAAATTGAAACGTTTTGACATGCAGGATTACAAACTAGTGAAAGTGCCAATTCCTATGGGAGCAAGGATAACTGTTGAACAATGTCCAAAAGACATGAGAAGAAATAAAGGACATGGCACATGTTACTTATGCAAGTGTTGTTGGTAGTCTAATGTATGCGATGGTCTGCACTCGACTAGACATTGCCCATGCAATGGAAGTGTTGAGCAGATACATGTCGACACCTAGGAAGGAGCACTAAACAACTACCAAGAGAGTATTCAGGTATTTGTGTGGCACAAAAGACTATGATATATGCTACCAAGGAAAAATTGGAGGTGACAGTGAATTAAATGTACATGGCTTTGTCGATGTCAATTGGGCTGGATATCTGGATCGACGGAGGTCGACTAACAAATATGTCTTCAAGATGTTCGGTAGAGAAATCAATTGAATGAGTAAGCGACATGAGATTGTAGCCTTGTCAACAACAAAAGTTGAATACATGGCAGCCACTCATGGAAGCAAATAAGCAGTATGGTTGCAAAGGTTGTGTTTAGGAATTGATTTTGAGAAGATAACTATCAAGATAAGTTACGACAGTCAAAGTGCAATATTTCTGGCAAAGAACCCAACATGTCATTCTAAGACTAAGCACATTGATGTACAATACCATTTTGTGAGAGACATGGTGGAAAGCAACAAGGTGTTGCTGGAGAAAGTAGACACATTGGAAAACATTGCAGATTCTTTGACCAAGAGTGTGAGTGTTGTGAAGTTCTCTTGATGCAGAGAGGCAATGGGCATTGTTTCCCTGGGTCTGTAAATGAAAGTTTAGAAGTCTCCCAGTTTTAGCAAAGAAGACAACAAGTGGAAGAATATTGAGTTGTTATATTCTTTGCAGTGAAATTCGGGGTGGATCAATTGACAATCGAAGTCGAATTGTGAGGTGGTTCGACTAGGTAAAGACGAAGTCGAGGTGGATCGACAACAAGTCGAAGGCCGAGGTTAGTCGAAGTCGAAGGTCGAGGTTAGTCGACCAGGTAAAGTCGAAGTCGAAGGTCGAGGTTAGTCGACCAGGTAAAGTCGAAGTCGAAGGTCGAGGTGGTTCAACATGGTAAAGACATCGACACCAAGTCAAAGAGGTCAACCAATAAGAGGTCGATAGGAGGGTGTGTGGCGACCGATTGAAGACCAAATGAAGGCTGACTGGTAGTCGATGGGTAATCCAACTTGGTAGTCGACTGTAACAAAATCCCGAGATTCGTGGGATTTGTAGCCAATGATCTACATGGATCTACAACTATTTTTGGGCACCTTTTCTTTAGGGTTTTGCCTGTTGTGAAAACTATAAATAAGGCATGTTGTAAGGCCATAAGACTAATGAATCAATCAATAATCGTAGAGGTTATTGGTCATGTAGATGTAAGTCGAATTGGCTACAGGGTTTTTCTTGTGTAAGCAAGAGGGTATGATGTCGATTGTGTCTTAACTATGGACCAAGGTTAACCATGTAACCTTTTATTATGAATTAATAAAACAACAAGGAGCGGGACACTCAAGGAATGTTGGTTTTCCCGGTTTGGCTTTCCAGGGTAAAATATTTGTGTATTGTGTGCTTGTTGAGTCATTTGCTTTCTTGATTAAATCTGTCTTCCTCTCTTATGCTAGGTTTAGCGTGGAAGTGTGACTCATTTCCTAACACATAACACACTTGACGACAGGCGCCACCCCAGGTGGAGTTTTCTAGACCACATCTTTGATTCTCTATGATAGTCTTACTAGTTTTTTGGTTTTTTTAGTCACAGAGGAATAAAGACTTTTAGCCCACCTCTTTACAATCATCATAGAAATTATAGATATTAGATTGACATCTACATAACTATATATCTTTGTAGACATTATAATCTGCTTTTTTTTATTCTTTCAAGATGTAAAGGACAACACAAGATACTCATGTGTTGTTGGTCTAGTTTCCCCAGTGGCAGGCCAACAACACAATTTTGTAAATTTTATCTCATTCAGTAATACAATGATGCTTGGATAACTTACCAAAAAAAAAATTAAATATGAAAAGACATTAAAAAATACAATAAAACATATAAAAAAACGATATGTACATTTAAAAATAATTAAACATACAAAATAATTTAAAGAAAAAAGAAAACAATTAAAAAAAAAAAGAATTTATGATTTTCATACATTCCTCCCTTTGGATCTGGCCCCACCAGGTGGGGGTGCCCCACCCTCCTATCGATCAAAGGAGCGACTTTGAGCAACGGGTGGGG
>JASDQU010738280.1:192548-204748 GCA_032191745.1 Picea mariana
AAAAAAAAAGGGTGATACTAGTAGCACCACTTTTCAAAACGAGGGTAAAATTAGCCACCAAATGCAACCTCTAAAAAATGAGAACTCGAGAGGGTTATCATCAAGTTGGTAACTATGTTGTTCTTGTGTGTGTGTATTGTTTTGGTTTACTCTCTCTCTCTCTCTGAAATAGTATGCCTGCACACGCACACACATAGACACACTAAAACAGTGTGTGTGTGTGTGTGTGTGTGTGTGTGAATTGAGTATAACTTGGGTGGTTGGGAGGAATGATTGTTATCCTCTCCACCTAGGTTCAATTCCCATAAGCAACATGTTGAGCTCATAAAAAGTATATATTTGTAATGGCTTGGAGCCTTGTTGTTGACTAGCCTAGTGTCCTAAAGATTCCAGGGTTTACCTTGGGTACCATCCTCGAAATGAGGCACTCAGGGGTTTTCCCTGGGCTTTGTAACCTGGATATATATATATATAAATTTAAAACATATATTAATCATATTTAAGGGAAGCTATGGCCGCATTGTACAACAAGTTAATACAATTAAGATAGATAGAGTCTAATGCCAATGATTCAAAGTTTCCATGACTGTGAAGAGTCCACCTACCAATTGATTTGTTCTTACATATGTTTTCACAAAACTTAAAAACTTGCAACTATAGAGCCTAATGAACTAGCCTAGTAAGAGTGTTATTTTGCAAAAGACAAAAACATGGATTTTTATTGAAAACCATGCCCACTATCGACTTCTTGCTTGACATTTGCATTGGACTCTAGCACTGTATTTTCAAGTTCCATCTTCCCATGATTTTATTGTACTATAGATCTTCCTCATTAGCAACTTCTTTGACAGAAGCAATAGAGAATTTTGGGAACGAAGCCATTGAATGGGAGCTCCTTACTAGACTTAAATCAAATGATATTGCATACAGTGATCTGCAACGAGCTTCTCAATTTGTTTGCCTTTGTATGGCCACCCTTGCTTCCAGTTCTACATTCTTGACTAGATGAGCTTCGAGCTGAGAAATGCTTTGTTATTGAGATGAGAAATTGTTGCATGTGGGTTCTTAGCTTGGCGTGAAATCTTCCATTGCACTTGACAAAGATCAACAATTTGATGAGGTGCACAATGACTAGTGTGATGATGACCCTCCATGCTAGATGGTATAGAACCAGAGCTAAGAAAAATACCAATTGGAGGCCACCCCCTAAATGTAACATCCACATTATAATCCCCAATTCAATTAATGCTTATGTGGATATAACATGTGGCTATGGCCAAGCGATGTAATATGTGAATTATATTTCAATGTTTTAATAATAAAAATGTGATGCATGCTGATAAGGGGCCATGGAAAAGAGATGGGGGCTGAATTAACCCAGAAGAGGGGGAAGTGTCTAGGATAATGCCCAAGAGGGGTCAAGGGGGGGATTACCCATGTATATTAATTCAACCCATTTTTCCTAAACTTGCTTATTGTATATGAAACTTCCACTTTCTGATTGAGTGTTCATAAAGCCAATCATTGAATACATGTAAGAGGGTGGGTGTGAGTGGTCACATCCTAGAGTTATTGGCCATATGGGGGGTTGTGTACAATCAACTTGGGGAAGAGTGTGAGTCAAGAAAGGCAAGCCACAAGAGAGAACATTTGTATGGGTTGGAGCAGAAAGTTTTAATCAGTCAAGTTTTGTGCATGGGAAAAAAAGGAGAGAGCAAGAAAGAGAGCTTGGAGCTGGTGCAACCAGGGAGGGTGAATTCTTGAGTGTAATTGGAGCGAATTGGAGCTGGAGAACTGAAGAGTCAGGTTGTCAGGCCTGAAGAGTGAACTCCTGTGTGAGTTGCGCTAAAACAACAAATGTTTGTTGTTAGTTCGCTGATAATTTTGCTAGTAGCAAGTTCCCTTGAATTCCTAGCTGAGAGATTCCTAACTACCTGTGCTAGAGAGACCCTAATAAACGAATGACACATTCCTTGGGTTATCCCTGATAAACAGATGGTACATCCCTTGGGTTAACCCTAATAAACTGATGGTACATCCCTTGGGTTATCCCTGATAAACCTATGGTACATCCTTTAGGTTGTCCTTGATAAACAAATGGTGCATTTCTTGGGTTGGGCAGGTTAGGAGGAAGAGAGTTGGTAGAAAAACCAGGATAGTTGTAGGAGAATATTAGTTGGTTTATGAGTTTTATGAGTTGTGAGGGGACTATGAGAGACCACCCTCTTTGTGGATTACTAGCCTCAGCTCAGGGATGACTAGTTGTTGAGGTTTGGAACAATCAGTCTATGGTTGGGTGGAACGTTCATCCCAAGCAGTTGGTTGCACAATTCTTGTTTAAAGATAAATGTTATATCTTGTATTGAGTTATTTACATGTGTTTTTGTTGTGCATGAACTATATGTATATGAGAATGCCTTATATGCTATTGTAATGAGCGGTTTAGTTGTATTTCATGTTCATTATTAGCATGCTTTAGATGCATATGTTTTATGGTTATAAACAATAGTTAAATCTGTTTTAATTTTGTAGATGTAAGCTATAGGAAATCGACTAACAGTAAAAAAAATTACTTAATTAGCAAAAGTTTCCTTTTTATGTGTATTCCACACCGTAATGTTCCTCGGTTGGGCTAGGGAACGTTACATTATGGTATCAGCGCTGTAATTGAGAGAGTTTTTACGTGGCGTGACTATTACAAAGTGGTATCAGAGACCAGTTTTCAATGTTGAGCATGGGGCCGAGTTAGCAAAACATTGAAGTGGAAACTCATAGAGAATTAATTTCTGGAGTATGTCTGCAACTTGTTTTATTAAATTAATGTAGTAAAATTGAGAGAATTTCATGGGTAATGTGAAGAATTGAGCCTCTTTGAAAATTTCGAAAATAAGAAAATCGGAAAAATTTGGGTATTTTTCCATACGAGGACATCGGCATGACATGGAGGCCATGTGTCAACTAACGTGGTAGAAGAAAGACATGTACTGCCATGTTGAAAGGTACATGTTGGATGGGATGACAATTGGCAAGTGATGTGGAGCCATGTGGCAAGCCAACTGTCAGTCCCACGAAACTATGGTAAGATCTTGGAATTTGTCTAAGTGTTAAGTCCGCGTAGATGGAAAAATGGCTAAGTGTTGGTACTTCTCGGATTGACTTATGAAATGAAGGTTACAAGTTTATGAGCCCATGATTGAAAGTAGATGGAAAAATGGCTAAGTGTTGGGAATTCTTAGATGAAATTGTGAAAGGAATGTTACAAGTTTATGAGTTTGCGCATATGGAAAAATGGCTAAGTGTTGGGACTTCTCAGATGGACTTATTAAAGGAAGTTACAAGTTTATGAGTTTGCGAAGGAAAAAGAAGCTAAGTGTTGGTGGCGGGTTCATGGAAGGTATGAAGAAGATATATGACTAGACCCGTAGTGAATTCATTAAGACATATCAACGACAAAGATCTAATCAAGAAATGATCGGACGGTTGTTGAGCGTTGCTACTATGTTGCACATGCTAATGAATATTCCTTCATTGTTTTTCCACCATAATTTTCAGCTCGAAGCTTGGATTTGAGCAAACGAATAGTCGTTGGAAAGGTATTGAGGAGTAGAAGAGATCTATTGACTCAAAATTTTGATTTGGGCATCGTATTTTCTTCAAAAGTGATAAAAGTGAATTATGTAGCAACAAAAGAGTGGAAATTGCAACTTGTAATTGTTGTAACTATTCGCTCAAAACTCAGATTGAGGGATGAGGATAGTCGTTGGAGAGTTGTTTTGAAAATGAATGCATTTAAGGAATCCTACTTGAGAATAGTGCATTGATATTCTTCATAATTTAAAATGAAGAATGACTTGTAATCTAATTGATAAGTATGTTGCAATATGCTTAATTCTAACATCAATTATTCCATGCACATTCTTGTAGATTTAGAAATACAGAAAAGCAGATGTTAGTTCCTACATGAGAAATAGAGACATGGAGGATGCTCAAGGGTTTTACAACCATGAAGAAGAAATTGGAGGTCTGCATACTAGCATGGGTAATGCTGAGATCGAGTTGAATGGGAGAAGGGACATGCAAGGCACTGTAACTATGAGGAGCCTGCAAAAAAAAGTGCAAAGTTATAGGACCAATATTGAGAGGATCATGAAGCTTCAAGCAGAGATACTTCAAAGCCTAAATATATTACAAAAGCAAGTTAACAAGGAATCTAGTACCGAGCAAGAAGATAGTGCTAGACAAGTATCAGTATCAAGATCCTATAGCAAAAGAGATGATCATGGGAATGATAGGCAGTCAATAAGCATGATTAGACACCATCATTATCCAAGGCATTCCACCAAAAAAAATCATGCAAGTTCAGGTCCAGGGAGCAGCCCAAGGGTGTCTCATGTTCGGAGGAAAAGGAGAATACCTGAGGCAGACATCTTGCAGGGTGAACTCGAGAAGATTAAGCCACCAACTTTCAATGGTGAGCATGGGAAAGGAGAAGAGGCAGAGGCCTGACTGTTGGAAATGAAGAAATATTTCTAGCTGCATGATTACCCATCCCGGGTAGAAGCTAGAATTGCCACCTACCACTTGAAAGGAAAGGCAACCATGTGGTGGGATTAGATTAAGAAAACCAAGAACCTTGATGAGAAACGAATCTCATGGATGCAGTTCAAGGGATATTTCCAAGAGAAATATTTGTCCGAGCATTACTGTGAAAGAAAGATGAAAGAGTTCTTTGAACTCAAGTTGGGAACCATGAAAATGGAGGAATATGAGAAGCGGTTCTTTGAATTGTTGAAGTATGTTGAATTCATCAAGGATGGGAAAGTCAAAATCCAAAGGTTTTTAAGTGGGTTACCCTCTTTCTACAATGATAAGATTCAATATGACAACCCTAAAACCTTGGAGGAAACCATAAGGAGAGCAAGGCAAGATTCAAGGCATTCCAAGAACTGTAGCTATTAGAGAGATTTCATCTATGCAGTTGAAGAAAAGCTTCAGGAAATGATGTCAGATGTTTGCAACCCATATGGAGGAGGCAACCAAAGACAAAGTGGCAAGCATTGAAGAGCTCTAGTTTTGAGGGATTTTGAAGGTGTTTTTAGAGAAATTCTGGGACTACCACCAAAAAGAGACATTGATTTCTCTATTGATTTGGTGCCAGGAGTTTCCCCAGTGCCTATGACACCTTACATAATGGGTACATTATAACTAAAAGAGTTGCATGTGTAGCTTGAAGAACTTTTAAAGAAGGGTTATATACGCCCAAGTGTGTCACCTTGGGGAGCCCCGGTTCTTTTTGTGAAGAAGAAGGATGGAACCTTAAGATTGTGTATTGATTTCAGGGAACTTAAGAAGGTTACCATAAAGAAAAAGTATCATTTGCCAATAATTGATGATTTGTTTGACCAATTGAAAGGTGCAAGAATATTTTTGAAGATTGACTTGAGATCAAACTATCATCAAGAAAGGATAAAGGAAGAAGACATTAACGAGTCAACATTTAGAACATGATATGGGCATTATGAATTCACGGTAGTGCCATTTGTGCTATCAAATGCCCCGACAATTTTTATGTGCCTAATGAATGGAGTGCTTAGGGAGTACCTAGACAAGTTTGTGATTGTGTTCTTAGATGATATCCTCGTCTATTATAAATTAGAAGAAGAACATGAGAAACATTTAAGAATGGTGTTGCAAGTTTTAAGAGAGCATAAATTTTATGCTAAGCTAAGTAAGTGCATATTTTACCAAAAGAAGATTCACTACTTGGGGCATATAATTTCAGCAACAAGGATAGAAGTTGATCCTGAAAAGATAGAGGCCATTAGAGGATGGACAACACCAGAGAATGTGACAGAGGTGAGATCATTCATGGGTCTTTCTAGTTATTACTGAAGATTCATAAAAGGGTTCTCAATAATTGCAAGTCTAATCACTTCTTTGCAAAACAAGAGAGTGAAATTTGAATGGACTTCCAAGTGTGAAGAGAGTTTTCAACAATTGAAGGAAATATTGACAAGTGCACCAATAATGAAGATTGTAGATCCAAATGAAGATTTTGTTGTGTGCACCGATGCATGCAGGGAAGGACTCGATGGAGTTCTCATTCAAAGGGACCATGTGGTATGCTATGAGTCCAGAAAATTAAAAGAACATGAGAGGAATTATGCTACACATGAATTTGAGTTAGCATCTATTGTACATGCATTAAAAATGTGGAAGAATTACCTTATGGGTAAGAAATTCGAGCTAAGAACATACCACTATGGTCTAAAACATTTGTTTGGACAACCAACACTAAATGCCAGACAAACTAGATGGTTGGAATTTCTGAGTGAATATGACTTCGAAATTAAGCATATAAAAGACAAAGAAAATCAAGTAGATAATGCACTCATCAGGAGAGCTCATGAAGTGCATGTGGCAGTCATCAGCATGTACAGAACATATTTGAAAGATTAAATTATTGCAGCGGCTAATTCAGATCAACAATATGTGAAAATAAAAGAAACCTTACAACAAGGTAATTTTCAACAGAAATTCAATTTCTATGAGCTAAAAGAAGATGGAGTTCTCATGTACAAGGGGAAAGTATATGTGTCGAGTTCTGATGAGCTGACAAATGCGGTTATGAAGGAAATGCACAATTTGCCATATGTCGGGTACCAAAGAGATCAGAAGACAATTGCAGTAGTAAGAAGGCGGTACTTTTGGCTGGGAATGAAGAAAGAAGTGACTAATTACATAGCTAGATGTCTAGAATGCTAAAAATTGAAGACAAAGCATAGACACCCAACAAGTTTGCTACAACCATTTCCCATTCCAGAATGGAAGTGGGAAGTAGTTACAGTTGATTTTATTACTAAGTTACCCAAGACAATGAAGCAACATGATTTCATCATGGTGGTGGTGGATAAATTAACTAAAGCAACACATTTTATTCCAGTAAAGACTACACACAAGGCATCAAATATCACATAAATTTATATGAATGAAGTTTCCAAGTTACATGGAGTGCCTAAGACAATAGTTTCAAATAGAGATCCAAAGTTTACTTCAAATTTTTGGAAAGGTTTGTTCAAAGGCTTTAGAACAAATCTAAATTTTAGTACAATGTATCATCTAGAGTAAGATGGGAAAACATAAAGGACTAACATAATAATTGAGGACATGCTTAGAATTTATGTGATGGATCAACTATCAAAGTGGGAAGATTATATTCATTTAGTTGAATTTGCCTACAATAATGGGTATGAAGCCTCATTGAAAATGAGTCCATTTGAAGCATTGTATGGAAAAAAATGTAACACTCCGGTGAGTTGGTATAATTCAACAGACAGAGTAGTTGTTGGGCCAGATTTGTTGAAGGAAATGGAAGAGCAGATGATAAGGATAAAGAAAAATTTATAGGCTGCCCAGGATAGGCAGAAAAGTTCTGCAGACAATAATAGAGTTTTGAGATTTTAAAGTAGGCTAACATGTGTTTTTGAAAGTGAAGGCAAAGAGAATTTTGCTAAGATTAGGGAGTTTCCCGAAGTTGACAGTGAGATATTGTGGACCTTTTGAAATATTAGAAAATATAGGGCCAGTTGCATACATGCTARCATTTCYTGCATCCATGAGAGTGCATAATGTATTTCATGTATCATTATTAAAGAAGTATGTACCTGATCCTAACCACATAATTGATTGGAATGTGCTATAGGTGCAGCACGAAGGGGATTTTTGGATGGAACCAGTACGCATCCTAGACCGGAAAGTCAAAGTGCTCAGAAACAAAGCCATATGACTGGTAAATGTTCAATGGACCTGCTACAATCCTGAAGATGATACATATGAGCATGAAGAAAACATGCGGACAGAGTACCCACAATTTTTCTGACAATTTTGAAGAAGGCGGAATGAAAAACTCCATTTTGGAAAGCTAGAGTTTTGGAACCACATCTCAGAGTCCTAGCCAACTACACTGGGGACCTTGATAAACGAATGGCTCATTCCTTGGGTTAGAATTGATAAATGGATGGTATATCCCTTGGGTTAATCCTGATAAATGAATGGCATTCCTTGGGTCGACGAGTTGAGAGGAACAAGAGATTGATGGTTGGAGATGCTGCCAGAGTTGTTAAATTGCAGAATTTTTATTTCTAAGTGTTGTGATATATATATATATATATATATATATCAGCATAGAGTGCACTGAGGAAGACACACAATTGTAGGAGATGTAGAATGTAACATCCTTGTTATAATCCCTAGTTTAATTGATGTTTGTGTGGATATAATATGTGGCTACGACCAAGCAATGTAATATGAGAATTGTACTTCAATGTTTTAATAATAAAAATGTGATGCTGACTGCTAAGGGGACATGGACAAGAGATGGGGGCTGAATTAATCCACAAGAGGGGGAAGTGTATATGATAATGGCCAAGAGGGGTCAAAGGGGGGATTACCCATGTATATTAATTCAACCCATTTTTCCTAAACTTGCTTATTGTATACGAACTTTCCACTTTCTAATTGAGTGTTCCCAAAGCCAATCATTGAATACATGTAAGAGGGTGGGTGTGAGTGGTCACATCCTAAAGTTATCGGGCACATGGTGGTTGAGTACAATCAGCTTGGGGAAGAGTGTGAGTCAAGAAAGACAATCCACAAGAGTGGAAATTCGTATGGGTTGGAGCAGA
Organism: Picea mariana; assembly: GCA_032191745.1. NCBI lineage: Eukaryota > Viridiplantae > Streptophyta > Pinopsida > Pinales > Pinaceae > Picea > Picea mariana. Next base: position 201,233 of record JASDQU010738280.1, read on the forward strand.
AAGTTTTAGTTAGTCAAGTTTTGTGCATGGGAAAAAAGGGAGAGAGCAAGAAAGAGAGCTTGGAGCTGGTGCAGTCAAGGATGACAAACTCTGGAGCATAACTGGAGCGAATTGGAGTTGGAGAACTGAAGATCCATGTTGTCAGTCTTGAAGAGTGAACTCCTATGTGAGTTGCACTAAAACAACAAGTGTTTGTTGTTAGTTCGCTAATAGTTTTCCTAGCAATAAGTTCCCTTGAGTTCCCAGCTAAGAGAATCCTAGCTACCTATGCCAGAGAGACCCTGATAAACGAATGGCACATTCCTTGGGTTATCCCTGATAAATGGATGGTACATCCCTTGGGTTAACCCTGATAAATGTATGGTACATCCCTTGGGTTATCCCTAATAAACGGATGGTACATCCCTTGGGTTGTCCCTCATAAATGAATGGTGCATTCCTCGGGTTAAGAAGGTTAGGAGGAAGAGAGCTGGTAGAAAAATCAGGATAGTTGTAGGAGAATATCAGTGGGATTATGAGTTTTATGAGCTACGATTGGAATGTGAGAGACCACCCTCTTTTATGGATTACTAGCCTCAGCTCGGGGGTGACTGACTGTCGAGATTTGAAATAATCAGTCTATGGTTGGGTGGAACATTCCTCCCAAGCAGTTGGTTGCAAAATTCTTGTTTAAAGATAGGTTATCTATCTTGTATTGACTTATTTACATGTGTTATTGTTGTGCATGAACTCTGCGTAAATGAGAATGACTTATATGCTGCTCCAACGAGTCGTTTAGTTGTATTTCATGTTGATTATTAACATGCTTTAGATGCATATGTTTTATGGTTATAGACAATAGCTAAATTTGTTTTAAATTTATAGCTGTAAGCTACATGAAATCGACTAACATTAAAATAATTACTTAGTTAGCATAAGTTTCATTTTTATGTGTATTATGCATTGTAATGTTCCTTGGTTGGGACGTGGAACGTTACATTATGGTATCAGAACTGTAATTGAGAGAGTTTTTACACTAAAGGTGGGTGATAATTCCTACAGACTTAGTCTATCCCCATATATGCACATTTACTTAGTATTGAATGTGGAGAATATGAAACTTTATCACCCTTCCATGTTGGATTAAGAAACTCAGGAGTAGGTCCTATCTACCATATTGGACTTAGTGCCAGAAGCTCAGGTAAAGTTGGCAGAAGATATAATTCAGCAAAAGAAGTCTAGAACTATTAGACAGGGGCAACATGACCTTTAGTAGATTGGGTTGAAAGGAAAACTTCTAGGCAAGGCAAAATGGTACTCCACAAAGAAGGTAGAGGAAAAATTTCCTCACCTCATTTAGTAAAATATTTTTGGGACCAAAAACCTCCCAAAATGGAGAGGTATGATCCAGATTGGATCATTATATAATTTGTCGTCTATCTTGGTACTTTCTGGATAGAAAAATTGGAGGAATTCGCTTGCAAGGCCTATTTTAGTGGTAGGTCCCAGTTTGGATATTTTGGGTTTAGAACCTTCCAAATCCATTTTGAGGCATCAAATGACATTTTTGGGGGTCAAAAATTTGCAATCATACCTCACAACTCCTTGTCATTTTTCTACACATTGAGACATGTCCAACCATGCTAAAATCACCTCAATCGTTGCTCATATGCATAAGTTATGCCTCCCACAAGTTGACCTACCTTGTTGACCACCATGATATCAAGTGGATGCCACGTCAACCCCCATTACTCACACGTATGAACTTTCAAGAAGATTTTAGAAGGTCCAAAACCCTAACTAACTAAGGGTTGAAGATGCAAAAAACCTAACCCTATATAACTATCAGGCTATGTTACATAATGGGCCGCTAGGAGGAGAAAGGGTTCCATTCTTTAGCATTGTACTTGTTCCAAAATTGAGCAGAGCATCTAGGAGTGGTATTTTGAGAGCATAATAAATGATGTAGGATATTTTGTAGCAATCGTTTAGGCCATAGTGTCAGAGGTAATTCCATATTGATTAGCTATTTCTTTGTACTTGCTTTTCATAATTGAAGAAAAGAGGGAAAAACATATGCCTCACCTCCTAATTGGGTTTTCTCTTGTATCGAATTTCCCAGGATACATCTTGTTTTCATTTGTGTGGATAGTGCATTGATTTTCTTATTCTTTCTTTTTCGTATTTCATTTGTTTTCATTAATTTGAACAATAAGCTAATGCTAACAAATATGAGATCTAAGGAAACAAACCTGCATAATAAAATATTTATGTAAATATAAGATCTATTGTGATGGACCGTTCCAGTGGAATATCCATGGAAATTTATAGATCAAACATCTTACAATCTACACGATTATATATCTTTTAAACATATCGTGGATTGCATCTCACTCCCATCTATCTGGTACTTGTCCTATGACACTTGACACATAAACAACACACTGATGCTTGTTGATAGGGCTCTCACACTAGTGAATGCAATTGTGAATGGATTTTGGAGTTATGTCTCCAACACTCACCCCACAATGAAAATCTATGAACACAACACTTTCTAGCATGGGCAGACATTTGTGCTTCCCATACGTCAAGTACCTTTTCTCCAACATGCAACTTGAAGGCATGTTGAGGGGGGCTATATTTTCCTCTAGCAACCATATTTTAATGTGCTTTGATGATCCGTCTTACTTTGATTTCTTTAGACTTGCATGCACCCACCTCCTCCATGAAAACCACTCCAAGTTGTTTGGTGGAGGCATACCAAGACCACATTTTTTGTGGTAACCATTTTAAAATGTGTTGTATTAGGTCCTTCATCACAAGCCAACAAAACACCAACAACATTTGCATAAATGTATTATTACTAAAAAAAAATATAGGTACACTTATCACGCTTTTTTCACTTGTCGACTCCCCATAATTCCACTCCTTTCCATAAGGAGATCAGAGCCAAACCCAACACCATGTGACTCAATAATGAAAAGACAACACAAATATTTTATGAGTACAAACTCATAAAATAATACATTATACAACAAGAGAAAAAAAGCGTCATACAAACTACAATACTAAATGTCTTCTAAAAATATTGTGGACTAGACCCCACCCTCATATATATGGCTCTTGTCCTATGAATTCTAACACAAAAAATACACTAATACTAGTTATCACTCACACAACCAAATATATATATGAGTTGATGTTGGATTATATTTTCAACAATATCAACACCTAAAATTCACAATTCCGTCAAAAGAAAATTGAAATCATTAAATTTTAATGAAAAAGCTTTGATAATACCTGCTATGAAAAAACACCAAATGAAAAAGAACACATATGATTCATAATTAAGTTTATACAACAAATCTTTAAAACACATTCCCTCACACACTTTGTAAATAAAAAATATGCATTTGCTTTACAAAATAGTCTAACGAAATACTAGTTTTTATTCAAATTGTTAGTTTATTAACCAACCAACCCATTCCAATCATTTAACTAAATAGACACATTCATTTTTTTTTTTTTTTTAATATA
>JASDQU010738280.1:205751-244000 GCA_032191745.1 Picea mariana
AATAAACTTTGGGATTAACATTGTTTTTGGTTTGCATGGATTGTTCCCTCCTCCCCCACTTGGGTTTGTCACTTATGACGTACTGCTTTGGGCCTCCTTGGTCTCCTCCCCCACTCGTTCTTTTTTTTCCTGGTTGTCCTTATTATGATGCTCTAGCCCAAATCCCGAGGTCCCTATCAGAGGTTCTTTAAACCCTACACTGCGTGGAATTTTCCCTCTATCCACCACTACCTACTTGTTGGAGAGAGTCTCGCTCCCTCCCCCTCTAGTCACCATTCTTCTCATTGCCTAAACTATAACCCTAGAACCGACCCTTGGAATCTTTTATGAGACCCTGTTAGATCTCATGAAAATGTGTTTAATAATTTGAAAATTAGTTTTAAGCGTTTTTATCATATTTACTTTAGTTAAAAACTTTATTTGTGGGAAAATTGGTTTTTAACATTTTTTTTTTATCTTTATTTATGAAAACATTGGGTTTGAACACTTTTTTTTTTGTTGTGCAAGCCCTTAAATTAAAATGATATCATTTTTTTACACTCAAATATTAAAAATGTTTTGTGCTTTGTGAAATTTTTAAATTTTCCTTATGGTTGTTGCTTTTGTAATAAAGATTTGTTAGTTTCAAACCAACTTAAAATAAATTTGCATATTATGAATTAATAATTAATAAATTATAACATTCTTCTGGTTTATTAAATGCTATGTTATGATTGTTGTTTTTTAATATAGATTTATTAGTTTCAAACCAACTTAAAATAAATTTGCATATTATCAATTAAAAATTAATAAACTATAACATTTTTCTTTGTGGTTTATTAAATGCTATTTTTTTTTAAGTAAGAATTTATATATTATCTTTCATCGAGCAAAATTACAGTATCGAATGTGATATCAGGGTTTGATTGTGTTGAGTTGCCCCGAAGGGAAACCAACTTAGTTGGACTCTTGACTTTATGATCCACTGAAAATTAAAATACTTCTCTGAATCGCAAGCAATCTAACACATGTGCGCCTGCCAACTGTCATGGTGTTTGATGCTCTTTCTTGATCTCGTCTTCCCCGACGTGTTTGTCCATGTCTCTCTCATTAGCCCCCTGGATATATGGAGCAAGAAACGCCCTTGAATATGCTGGGGCATTGGTGCCCGATGCTAGTGAGTGCAGGGATCGAAGCATGGTCGCAAGCAAAGATTCAGTTTGCTCTGCGTGTTGGTCCAAGTGTTCCAACCAAAAGCGGAGTTTGTCGATGTCTTGACGAACTGCAAAAACCAAATCTTGAAGAATCGAGACCGAGTCTCCGATTCCTGGGCACAAAGAACAGTCTGAGAGGAGAAGAGTTTGGCTCGGCGACGCTTCCAATTGTACATGGTACTCTTCTATTTGAGCTTTGAACTCCTCTAGTGAAGGCATAAAAGGTGGCGACGGGGGGGAATATGGTGGTAGCGAGGGAGCGAAGGGTGGTGGATTTGTTGGGTGTGCAAGGGCAGGCTGTGAAGTCGAGGCCAAATCTAGGAGTGGGCCAGGAGCAAAGCCCTGAGAATTACCCTGTAGATCAAACAACTCAACCCTACAAGCCCACGATGATGACAGAGGCAAAAGACCACTTTGGCATGGGGAGGACTGAGTGGATGAAGGGGGCGGGAGCTAAGCACAAGAGCGAGGATAGGCAGGTGTCGGTTGGCCATGGACGCTTTGTTCTAGTGCCAAAGAGGGCCTCTCTTTGGCTTTCTTGTGAAGTTGAGGCATAACCAAACGTACGTGAGGGTGAGGCAGAGGTGCGAACAAGGAGACCAAGGTGGGAACCAGAGAAATTGACAGAGTGCAAGAGCGACAAACATGAGAGAATGATGGATGCAAACTGGAGAGAGGAGCATCGTCATAAGAAAGAAACTGGGGAGTAACTGCACATGCCTGCAGAAGGACCGATCGCCGTACTTCCTCCATTGTCAGGACAAAAAACCAGCGCAAGGCACGCCAGAGCAATTAGTTAGGATCGCGTAGCATTAAAGTGTTGCAGAGCTCATAGAGGTATAATAAAGGCAAGAGGGAGGTTGCAGGTGCCGATCACGTGGTCCGTGTAAAGGTGGTGGACGTTGTCGTCTCCCCTAGACGTGTGGAACACTCTGACACCCCATTCAGGGGTATTAAATTCTATGTTAGTAAGATATGAAGGTCTAATATTTTGAAAAAAGAAGAAGCTATGGAACAACTTTATAAAAAAAGAGTAGTTTTGTAACATGCCTTCAGCTTGATATCTTCCATAAGTATAGTTGATAATGAATATCAACACATTTTATAATTTAGGATATATTTTTCTCCAACTTCTTATGTTTTTAAACGCAAATGAGTATCTAAAAATATATTAAATTGGAGTATTTAAAAATCATTTGGTTGTGGTGTGGATCTCAGTGCTCAAAATTAGGTTTGTTGTAGATACTTTGATTAACTATTTTAAATCACATTAATATAAGCTGATTTAGTTTAAGTGAGTGATTTGTGTGGATGAGTTCGACTTTTTTTTATTAGGTATCTACCTTCTCATGGTTTGGGAGGTCTACATCAAGTGTAATATCAATCATAATTAATTATTTGTTACACACTATTTGCAAGAAATCATATAGGTTCATATTCATGATGTTTTTAGAAATGGTAAAAAATTATACACCCAAAAGCATTTAAAGTTATTTCTTCTCAAATATAGATCATTGAATATAGTCTACATCCTAGGAGCAACAACATTAAACACATTGTTGTTGGGTGCATATTGATCCACTTAAGAATGAATGCAATAAAACGATAATTTAATTATATACTTTTGAGCTCGTCGAATGAGATTCAAAACAATTAAATTTCACTATGATAAAAAGAGTGATTCACAAGGCCAATGAGTTAACTCAACCCATTATTGCCAATGTCGTTGAACTTATGTTAATTCTATGCAAACAAGTATCGAATTTAAATCTCCTTAAATTAGATGAATTAGTCTATATTCCCCTTTAGTTAGATGTACTAATCCATGTCAAAAAGTTTATAAAAATACCATTTACAAATAGAAAATGCTTAATCAATTGTCCCACATTCATTATGAGATGGAGAAGAGACGAAGACAGGAATACAAATGAGCAGCGGATGGTAATTTACAAGTACGGAGCCGTGTGGTCAAGACAGAGCGAACTATTCTTTCGCCTTTTACTAAAGAATACCGTGTCTTGGCCACCAACAGCGGCATACGCCTATTTTTGGAGGCTTCCATCTCTCTGCGAGAATTGAAGCTCACAACGCAAACCCAAAACGGAACTAATGCCCAAGACGTCGTTTATATTTTTTTTTATCGAGAGTGGAGTTAAATCGATAATTCAGTACCAAAAATGGATTTATAAGTTTAACGAGCTGGTGAGAAGGTATGTCTTTTATAAAAATTGTTAAAGCATTGTCTTTCTTTTATTGAGAGTTGAATTCAATATCAGAAATGAATTTATATGTTTAATTCGTTTGTGAGAAGGTATGGTTGATTAAAACTTGTCCTTCTAAAAAATGACTAGAGATTTCATCGTTGATTGAAATTGCACTTTGCCTATAGAAGGTTGAAGCTGTATGTGTTCCAAGTGAATTATCTATTTCCAAGCTTGGGAGTAAAAGAGTTTATGGAAACTTAGAAAAAGCTTAGTACTGAAGTCTATCCTTGGTTAAGAAAATTATTATCGACTTTAAATTCAAAATTCTAAATCATGTTTTGTATTCTCTTCATAGCTATATGCATCATTGAGTAGTATTTGAATGAAAGAAAATTGGGTGTCGTTATATGCATCGTTGAGTATTTGAATGTAAGAAAATTGGGTGTCCTTGATTCAGGGAACAAGGTAGATTTTTCCGTACGATGACGTCGACATGACATGGAGGCCATGTGTCAACTGACGTGGTAGAAGAAAGACGTGTACTACCATGTTGAAAAGTACATGTTGGATGGGATGACAATTGGCAAATGATGTGGAGCCATGTGGCAAGTCAACTGTTAGTCCCATGAAACTGTGGTAAGATCTTGGAATTTGTCTAAGTGTTAAGTCCACGCAGATGGAAAAATGGCTAAGTGTTGGGACTTCTCGGATGGACTTATGAAAGGAAGGTTACAAGCTTATGAGCCCGCGATTCAAAGTAGATGGAAAAATGGCTAAGTGTTGGGACTTCTTAGATGGAATTATGAAAGGAAGGTTACAAGTTTATGAGTTTGCGCAGATGGAAAAATGGCTAAGTGTTGGGACTTCTCAGATGGACTTATTAAAGGAAGTTACAAGTTTATGAGTTCGCGAAGGAAAAAGAAGCTAAGTGTTGGTGGCAGGTTCATGAAGGTATGAAGAAGAGATATGACTAGACCCACAATGAATCCATTAAGACAGATCAATGACAAAGATCTAATCAAGAAATGATTAGACGGTTGTTGAGCATTGCTACTATGTTGCACGTGCTAATGAATATTCTTTCACTGTTTTTCCACCATAACTTTAAGCTCGAAGCTTGGATTTGAGCAAACCAATAGTCGTTGGAAAGGTCTTGAGGAACATAAGAGATCTATTGACTTAGAATTTTGATTTGGGCAACATATTTTCTTCAAAAGTGATAAAAGTGAATTATGTAGCAGCAAAAGAGTGGAAATTGCAACTTGTAATTGTTTTAACTATTTGCTCAAAACTGAGATTGAGGCATGAGGATAGCCGTTGGAGAGTTGTTTCGAAAATGAATGCATTTAAGGAATCCTACTTGAGATTAGTGCATTGATATTCTTCATAATTTAAAATGAAGAATGACTTGTAATCTAATTGATAAGTATTTTGGAATATGCTTAATTCTAACATCAATTATTGCATGCACATTCTTGCAGATTTAGAAATACAGAAAAGCAGATGTTAGTTCCTACATGAGAAATAGAGACATGGAGGATGCTCAAGGGTTTTACAACCATGAAGAAGAAATTGGAGGTTTGCATACCAACATGGGTAATGCTGAGATCGAGTTTATTGTGAGAAGGGACATGCAAGGGACTGTAACTATGAGGAGCCTGCAAAAAAAAGTGCAAAGCTATAGGGCCAATATTGAGAGGATCGTGAAGGCTCAAGCAAAGATACTTCAAAACCTAAATATATTAAAAAATCAAGTTAACGAGGAATCTGGCACCAAGCAAGAAGATAGTGCTAGACAAGTATCAGTATCAAGATCCTATAGAAAAAGAGATGATCATGGGAATGATAGGCAGTCAATAAGCATGATTATACACCATCATTATCCAAGGCATTCCACCAAAAAAACTCATGCAAGTTCAGGTCCAGGGAGCAGCCCAAGTGTGTCTCCTGTTCGGAGGCAAAGGAGAATACATGAGGCAGACATCTTGCAAGGTGAACTCGGGAAGATTAAGCCACCAAATTTAAATGGTGAGCATGGGAAAGGAGAAGAGGCAGAGGCCTGGCTGTTGGAAATGAAGAAATATTTCTAGCTGCAAGATTACCCATCCTGGGTAGAAGCTAGAATTGCCACCTACCACTTGCAAGGAAAGACAACCATGTGGTGGGACTAGATTAAGCAAACCAAGAACCTTGATGAGAAAAGAATCGCGTGGATGCAGTTCAAGGGATATTTCCAAGAGAAATATTTGTCCGAGCATTACTATGAAAGAAAGATGAAAGAGTTCTTTGAACTCAAGTTGGGAACCATGAAAATGGAGGAATATGAGAAGTGGTTCTTTGAATTGTTGAAGTATGTTGAATTCATCAAGGATGGGAAAGTCAAAATCCAAAGGTTTTTAAGTGGGTTACCCTCTTTCTACAATGATAAGATTGAATATGACAACCCTCAAACCTTGGAGGAAATCATAAGGAGAGCAAGGCAAGATTCAAGGCATTCCAAGAACTGTAGCTATTAGAGAGATTTCATCTATGCAGTTGAAGAAAAGCTTCAAGAAATGATGTCAGATGTTTGCAACCCATATGGAGGAGGCAACCAAAGACAAAGTGGCAAGCATTGAAGACCTCTAGTTTTGAGGGATTTTGAAGGTGTTTTTAGAGAAATTATGGGGCTACCACCAAAAAGAGACATTGGTTTCTCTATTGATTTGGTGCCAGGAGTTTCCCCGGTGTCTATGACACCTTACAGAATGGGTACACTAGAACTAAAAGAGTTGCATATGCAGCTTGAAGAACTTTTAAAGAAGGGGTATATACGCCCAAGTGTGTCACCTTGGGGAGCCCCGGTTCTTTTTGTGAAGAAGAAGGATAGAACCTTAAGGCTGTGTATTGATTTCAGGCAACTTAATAAGGCTACCATAAAGAAAAAGTATCATTTGCCAAGAATTGATGATTTGTTTGACCAACTGAAAGGTGAAAGAATCTTTTTGAAGATTGACTTGAGATCAAACTATCATCAAGAAAGGATAAAGGAAGAAGACATCAACAAGTCAACATTTAGAACATGATATGGGCATTATGAATTCACGGTAGTGCCATTTGGGCTATCAAATGCCCCGACAATTTTTATGTGCCTAATGAATGGAGTGTTCAGGGAGTACCTGGACAAGTTTGTGATTGTGTTCTTAGATGATATCCTCGTCTATTCTAAATTAGAAGAAGAACATGAGAAACATTTAAGAATGGTGTTGCAAGTTTTAAGAGAGCATAATTTGTATGCTAAGCTAAGTAAGTGCATCTTTTACCAAAAGAAGATTCACTACTTGGAGCATATAATTTCAGCAGCAGGGATAGAAGTTGGTCCCGAGAAGATAGAGGCCATTAGAGGATGGACAATACCAAAGAATGTGACAGAGGTGAGATCATTCATGGGCCTTTATGGTTATTACTGAAGATTCATAAAAGGGTTCTCAATAATTGCAAGTCCAATCACTTCTTTGCAAAACAAGAGAGTGAAATTTGAATGGACTTCCAAGTGTGAAGAGAGTTTTCAACAATTGAAGGAAATATTGACAAGTGCACCAATACTGAAGATTGCAGATCCAAATGAAGATTTTTTTGTGTACACCGATGCATGCATGGAAGGACTCGATGGAGTTTTTAGTCAAAGGGACCATGTGGCATGCTATGAGTCTAGAAAATTAAAAGAGCACGAGAGGAATTATGCTACACATGAATTGGAGTTAGCAGCTATTGTACATGCATTAAAAATGTGGAGGCATTACCTTATGAGTAAGAAATTCGAGCTAAGAACAAACCACTATGGTCTAAAAAATTTGTTCGGACAACCAACACTAAATGCCAGACAAACTAGATGGTTGGAATTTATGAGTGAATATGACTTCGAAATTAAGCATATAAAAGACAAAGAAAATCAAGTAGCTAATGCACTCAACATGAGAGCTCATGAAGTGCATGTGGCAGTCATCAGCATGTACAAAACAGATTTGAAAGATCAAATTATTGCAACAGCTAATTCAGATCAACAATATGTGAAAATAAAAGAAACCTTACAACAAGGTAATTTTCAGCAGAAATTCAATTTCTATGAGCTGAAAGAAGATGGAATTCTCGTGTACAAGAGGAAAGTATATGTGTTGAATTTCGATGAGCTGAAAAATGCAGTTATGAAGGAAATGCACAATGTGCCATATGTCGGGCACCAAAGAGATCAGAAGACAATTGTAGTAGTAAGAAGACGATACTTTTGGTTGGGAATGAAGAAAGAAGTGGCTAATTACATAGCTAGATGTCTATAATGCCAAAAAGTGAAGACAAAACATAGACACCCAACAAGTTTGCTACAGCCATTTCCCATTCCAGAATGGAAGTGGGAAGTAGTTATAGTTGATTTTATTACTAAGTTTCCCAGGACAATGAAGCAACATGATTCCATCATGTTGGTGGTGGATAAATTAACTAAAGCAACACATTTTATTCCAGTAAAGACTAGACACAAGGCATCAAATATCACATAAATTTATATGAAGGAAGTTTCTAAGTTACATGGAGTGCCTAAGACAATAGTTTCAGATAGAGATCCAAAGTTTACTTCAAATTTTTGGAAAGGTTTGTTCAAAGGCTTTAGAACAAATCTAAATCTTAGTACAACGTATCATCCAGAGTCAGATGGGAAAATATAAAGGACTAACATGATAATTGAGGACATGCTTAGAATGTATGTGATGGATCAACCATCAAAGTGGGAAGATTATATTCATTTAGTTGAATTTGCCTACAATAATGGGTATGAAGCCTCATTGAAAATGAGTCCATTTGAAGCATTGTATGGCAAAAAATGTAACACTTCGGTGAGTTGGTATAATCCAACATACAGAGCAGTTGTTGGGCCAGATTTGTTGAAGGAAATGGAAGAGCAGATGATAAGGATAAAGAAAAATTTACGCTGCCCAGGATAGGTAGAAAAATTATGCAGACAATAATAGAGTTTTGAGATTGTAAAGTAGGCTAAAATGTGTGTTTGAAAGTGAAGGTAAAGAGAATTTTGCTAAGATTAGGGAGTTTCCCAAAGTTGACAGTGAGATATTGTGGACCTTTTGAAATATTAGAAAATATGGGGCCAGTTCCATACATGCTAGAATTTCCTGCATCCATGAGAGTGCATAATGTATTTCATGTATCATTATTAAAGAAGTATGTACCTTATAACCTAACCACATAATTGATTGGAATGTGATACAGGTGGAGCACGAAGGGGATTTCTGGATGGAACCAATACACATCCTAGAACAAAAAGTCAAAGTGCTCAGGAACAAATTCATATGGCTGGTAAAGGTTCAATGGACCTACTACAATCCTGAAGATGCTACATGGGAGCATGAAGAAAACATGCGGACAGATTACCCACAAATTTTTTTGACAATTTTGAAGAAGGCAGAATGAAAAACTCCATTTTGGAAAGCTAGAGCTTTGGAACCACATCTCAAAGTCCTAGACAACTACATTGGGGACCTTGATAAACAAATGGCTCATTCCTTGGGTTAGAATTGATAAATGGATGGTATATCCCTTGGGTTAATCCTGATAAATGAATGGTGCATTCCTTGGGTCGACGAGTTGAGAGGAACAAGAGATTGATGGTTGGAGATGCTGCCAGAGTTGTTAAATTGCAGAAATTTTATTTCTAAATGTTGTGATATATATATATATATATATATATATATATATATATATATATATATATATATATCGGCATAGAGTGCACCGAGGAAGATGCACAATTGTAGGAGAGGTGGAATGTAACATCCCTGTTATAATCCCTAGTTTAATTGATGCTTATGTGGATATAATATGTGGCTATGACCAAGCAATGTAATATGAGAATTGTACTTCAATGTTTTAATAATAAAAATGTGATGCCAACTGCTAAGGGGGCATGGAAAAGAGATGGGGGTTGAGTTAATCCACAAGAGGGAGAAGCGTATAGGATAATGGCCAAGAGGGGTCAAAGGGGGGATTACCCATGTATATTAATTCAACCCATTTTTCCTAAACTTGCTTATTGTATACGAACCTTCCACTTTCTGATTGAGTGTTCCCAAAGCCAATCATTGAATACATGTAAGAGGGTGGGCGTGAGTGGTCACATTCTAAAGTTATTGGGCGCATGGGGGCCGAGTACAATTAGCTTGGGGAAGAGTGTGAGTCAAGAAAGACAAGCCACAAGAGTGAAAATTCATATGGGTTGGAGCATAAAGTTTTAGTTAGTCAAGTTTTGTGCATGGGAGAAAAGGGAGAGAGCAAGAAAGAGAGCTTGGAGTTGGTGCAATCAAGGATGACAAATTCTGGAGCGTAACTGGAGCGAATTGGAGCTAGAGAACTGAAGGGCTATATTGCCAGGCTTGAAGAGTGAACTCCTATGTGAGTTGCACTAAAACAACAAGTGTTTGTTGTTAGTTTGTTGATAGTTTTACTAGCAATAAGTTCCCTTGAGTTCTCAACTAAGAGATTCCTAGCTACCTATGCCAGAGAGACCCTGATAAACGAATGACACATTCCTTGGGTTATCCCTGATAAATGGATGGTACATCCCTTGGGTTAACCCTGATAAACGTATGATACATCCCTTGGGTTATCCCTAATAAACAAATGGTACATCCCTTGGGTTGTCCCTTGTAAATGAATGGTGCATTCCTTGGGTTAAGCAGGTTAGGAGGAAGAGAGCTGGTAGAAAAATCAGGATAGTTGTAGGAGAATATCAGTTGGATTATGAGTTTTATGAGCTACGATTGGACTGTGAGAGACCACCCTCTTTTATGGATTACTAGCCTCAGCTCGGGGGTGACTGGATGTAGATATTTGGAACAATCAGTCTACGTTTGGGTGGAACATTCATCCCAAGCAGTTGGTTGCACAATTCTTGTTTAAAGATAATTTTTCTATCTTGTACTGAGTTATTTACATGTGTTATTGTTGTGCATGAACTCTGTGTAAATGAGAATGACTTGTATGCTGCTCTAATGAGCCGTTTAGTTGTATTTCATGTTGATTATTAACATGCTTTAGATGCATATGTTTTATGGTTATAGACAGTAGCTAAATCTGTTTTAAATTTATAGCTGTAAGCTACATGAAATTGACTAATAGTAAAATAATTACTTAGTTAGCAAAAGTTTCATTTTTATGTGTATTCTGCACTGTAATGTTCCTTGGTTGGGATGGGGAATGTTACATTATGGTATCAGAGATGTAATTGAGAGAGCTTTTGCATGGCATGACCCATCCATGGTGGTTGGGTACGTTACACTAAAGGTGGGTGATAATTCCTACAGACTTAGTCTATCCCCATATATGCACATTTACTTAGTATTGAATGTGGAGAATATGAAACTTTATCACCCTTCCATGTTGGATTAAGAAACTTAGGAGTAGGTCCTACCTACCATATTGGACTTATTGCTAGAAGCTTAGGTAAAGTTGGCAGAAGATACAATTCTGCAAAAGAAGTCTAGAACTATTAGACAGGGGCAACATGACCTTTAGTAGATTGGGCTGAAAGGAAAACTTCTAGGTAAGGCAAAATGGTACTCCATGGAGAAGGTAGAGGAAAAATTTCCTCACCTCATTTAGTAAAATATTTTTGGGACCAAAAACCTCCCAAAATGGAGAGGTATGATCCAGATTAGATCATTATATAATTTGTCATCTATCTTGGTACTTTCTGGATAGAAAAATTGGAGGAATTCGCTTGCAAGGCTATTTTAGTGGTAGGTCCCAGTTTGGATATTTTGGGTTTAGAACCTTCCAAATCCATTTTGATGCATCAAATGACATTTTTTTGGGTCAAAACTTTGCAATCATACCTCACAACTCCTTGTCGTTTTTCTACACATTGAGACATTTCCAACCATGCTAAAATCACCTCAATCGGTGCTCGTATGCAGAAGTTATGCCTCCCACAAGTTGACCTACCTTGTTGACCACCATGGTATCAAGTGGATGCCACGTCAACCCCCATTACTCACACATGTGGACTTTCAAGAATATTTTAGAAGGTCCAAAACCCTAACTAACTAAGGGTTGAAGATGCAAAAAACCTAACCCTATATAACTATCAAACTATGTTAAATAATGGGCTGCTAGGAGGAGAAAGGGTTCCATTCTTTAGCATTGTACTTGTTCCAAAATTAAGTAGAGCACCTAGGAGTGGTATTTTGAGAGCATAATAAATGATGTAGGAGATTTTGTAGCAATCGTTCAGGTCATAGTGTCAGAGGTAATTCCATATTGATTGGCTCTTTCTTTGTGCTTGTTTTTCATAACTGAAGAAAAGAGGGAAAAACATATGCCTCGCCTCCTAACTGGGTTTTCTCTTGTATTAGATTTCCCAGGATACATCTTGTTTTTATTTGTGTGGATGGTGCATTGATTTGCTTATTCTTTCTTTTTCGTATTTCATTTGTTTTCATTAATTTGAACAATAAGCTAATGCTAACAAATATGAGATCTAAGGAAACAAACCTGCATAATAAAATATTTATGTAAATACAAGATCTATTGTGATGAACCATTCTAGTGGAATATCCATGGAAATTTATAGATCAAACATCTTACAAACTACACGATTATATATCTTTTAAACATATTGTGGATTGCATCTCACTCCCATCTATCTGGGACTTGTCCTATGACACCTGACACATAAACAACGCACTAATGCTTGTTGATAGGGCTCTCACACTAGTGAATGCAATTGTGAATGGATTTTGGAGTTATGTCTCCAACACTCACCCTACAATGAAAATCTACGAACAGAACACTTTCTAGCATGGGCAGACATTTGTGCTTCCCATATGTCAAGCACCTTTTCTCCAACACGCAACTTGAAGGCATGTTGAGGGGTGTTATAGCAAGATTTTCCTCACCAATGCAATCTTGCACAGAGGGCCTTTTTCCATTTCCCTATGCAGACTTGTCATCCCTTTTTGATGAATCCAGAGCTAAAAATACATATTTTTCCACATATACGCACCCTATCTACTATACAACATGCGTATACGCAGGCTGCTCCACTACAGCCCGCGTACATTGAGATTTGTGCCAGAAAATACAAAAATGGAGTCGGGTTTCCATGTCATGACATGAGATCTCTGATCCTTGGCCTTCCATATACTGGAAACGTTTTGAATCGACCCTTCAATTGCGTTTTGAAGGCTATAAGAGCACAATTCCGAGCTATGGAAAAGAGGAGAAAGCATTCAACTTTGAGAGCAAAGTTACTCTGGAGAAATTACTTCATATTGAGTCTGCATCCCTTTGTCCCTCAAGTCTGAACACAGTGTTCAGCCCCCAAGCTCTTTCCCTATTGTTGAGAACCTCATTGTCTCTCTCCTATGAGCTTGCCTTTGGTGGAGGATTGAAGTGGTGGAGGCCCAGTTGGAAGGAACTTGGTTTCTTGGTTTCGAACCGTGACGACACGAAAGTCTATAATGTTGTCACTTCTGTTGATCAATTATTGATAGAAATACTCCTTTCCCATCCTATTGGTATCATGCAAATATATGATTATTATCCATGGGCATGTTTGTAATGTTTATTAATGGATTATGTTATCTAATGTGCTAACCCCTTTATATTATGACTATGTACTTGCTCTGCTTGTTTGTTGAGAACTTGTTGTAGGTATAAAGCTTTGGGTCGAAGTGCTCAACTGTGGAACACCATCGAACGTTGGATCGAGGTAGGCCTCTTTCTTATCTTGCACATTAGTTTATATAACATACAATGGAATTGAGTTGATTTCTGCAGTCATACATGTTTGTAGTGGTTTACCCTTGGCCATAGAGAGTTTTTCCCTCATAACAGAATTGGCGACTCCACTAGGGAGAGATCTCCCTTCTAAGGGTTGAAGTACTTTTTCTTCTTGCATTTCTCTTTTTCCTTTGTGTTTATTTTCGTATCACCGCTTGACAGATTTTGTTCACTCTGGGTCTGAGTTTTCAGCTTTCTTTCCCTTGCCTGGCCTTGTTTTAAAGCTTGTACACTCCTTTTGCCTTGACAGTCGCATATACATGCGTGTTGTCTCACTGCAAGTTGCGTATATACGCACTTTTCTCCTGAACAATCACGTATACCACTTTCCCTTGCTTGTTTGCTTGGTTTAGTGAATGCTGGGTGGGATTTGATGATTGTTGAGCCTTCTTAGGTCTCTGTAGTGCCTGTTGAGCTTCTCTGGGTTAACATGAAACCTGTTTGGAGTTGAATTTTTGGGCGTAGTCTTTCTCATTGTTTTTCATTTTTGGTTTGTCCTTGAACCCTAGGTTGTTTGCTTGGCTGCTTGGTATTCTGCTTGAGTTATTTTGTTTATACATAGTAGAATTTATATATCAGGTTGCTTTTCAGTCCATGCATTTTCTCTTTAATATATTGAAAATACAAAAAAATAGGCATTTTGCATTGGTTGGCATTTTTGTCTTTGAACCTTTATCATTAGCTTAGTGAATTTAGCGAAAGATTGCATTTTACTTCTGAATTGCAGAGTTGAAATTGAAAATTGCACTGTTTTTATTATCATATCATTCATTGAAAAAGTTAAAGATAGACTTTGCATTATATTCATATTTATTTTCTTGCAGAGTCATAACATCATGAGTTTCACTTCCATACCTTTTTGAGTAATCACGACCAATAAAATTTACGCTTTAAACTAAAATTGATTCGTCACGATTTTATTTTTAGGGTGTACAAACTAGTCTAGGATTTAGTGCCTTGGAATAGGATTTTGTGAGTGAACTTCTCCAAGGCAATTAAATCAACATATGTGTCTGAGACAGAGAGTTGAGAAGTCCATTGTCTAATTGGTAAGATCAGGAGGCTCCGCTCACACCGGAGTTAATCACAAGGTCGCGCGAAGTTAGTTGAAGGGATAACCCCTGGATACTCACCTAGTGTCAGAGATATTTCTGTGGATTTGTTCGTATTTGGGGATCTTGCTAGTACCCATACCTCTGTGAGAGACGGCGCTTTCAAGGTTTTAGGCTTTGCTACCCTGCCCATACGGTGATTTGGACTTACGACTGCTCGCCCGTGGATCGGTTATACAGTGGTTTATTAGTTGCTCGACTTAGGTATCTCATAGGTTACTTGCAGGGGTTATTCTGCTTGTACCCTAGGTCAGATAGGGGTCAGACAACACACAACCTTTATGGAGGATTACCTCTCGGGGGGGATCTGAACGACTGGTTGTTAAGCCCACGAGGGCCCCTATAACTGATTTTGTTACCTCCAAACTTTAGCGGGGAGTCTCAGTTCCCTCTTGGAAGAGACATACCTTCTTTAGCGAGGGAGGCCACTCAACCACTCAGCCACTCAACATTCCAAATCCTTCCCCTTCTGAACGAGAGAGATTTATTCTTCCCCCGAATGCTCTCCCTCAAAGTCCTGACGAGGTTCCCTTCGATTGGGACGACCTAATGGGGCATCCCATACCCCCACCTATGTCTTTTCCATTAAGAGACATTATTCGAACCATCATAGAGACTATATACTCCATTATCACTTTCTCCTCTTCGACTTGGAGAGCTTTGGGTTTTCCAAAGCTTTGGTCAGCCATCTGTAAGATACTGACTTTCCACAGAAGAACGGGACGGGAGCCTTGGCCTTCCCCTTTTCATGTTGATTAGAACAACAAAAACGAGTCTTAGTTAACTCTTTTCCGACTCATCTAAAAAATCGAAAAGATTGTCGAGTGATTTGTCCCTTTCACACTCGTTAAATTGGATTTGAAAGGTCATGAGTCTTAGTTAAGCTCTTTTTCGAATCGCTATCAAAAATAGAAAAGATTGCCGAGTGAACTTGTCTTTTTCACACTCGTAAATTGGATTTGAAAAGACGTCTATTTGGCACAAGTTTACCCCTTTCTCACACCAAGTATACTAAAAGACATAAAAAAGGACATTTTTTGGCGTTAAGTTGTGATTGCATCTCGTGCCCTCTCTTGCAGTATTGAGCCTTTAGCCGGTTCTCGCTTTGCGTTATAAACCGTTGCCTAAGAAGTTTTTGCATCCTCAACCAAGCAGAGCCTTGTTTATATCCTTCGCAATTTGACACCCTATACCTTGAAGTGAACATCACCTCGAGTGTCCATCTCCCACATGCATTTCCTTGCATTGAGCATAGGTACGTTCCACTGCTGGAACTAGTTTTGCTTACTTGCGACACTCGTTTCCTCCTCTGTATCATAGCATTCATTTGTTATGAAAAAACAAAAAAAGATGGGCAGGAAGGGAGTACTATATTATAATTGGCAGCAGTCGTGTCGCCTTTGAACAGAGCACAAAATTATTGAGTCTTTGTGTCATCATAATTTTGGGTTTAGCATGGCCTTAGGAAGTTGATCTCGTTATAGAGTTTTCTCTACCGACTGGTTACTTTTCCAGTCCCTATAGAGAACGTTATTGATGCCTCCTGCATATAATAGTCACATCATTGAGTCTATGCTGCCGGAGTACACCATATGTCTCATGCTCTTGTTCAAAGGAAGTCTATCAACCTGTGTCGGCCACTCCTCAGAAATATTGACTTTGCATGTCGGCCATACCCTTGTCTCAGAATCACATGATACTATGGTCTTATCATGCACACTGGCCCTACTTTCATCATCAGTAGGTCACCTTAAACCCAACAACCAACATTTCATCATTGGTCRTTGACTGGGTGGTTTCCCTTGTGTTCGACGGTAAGACATCTATTCACACTTTGGGATTCGTGCAGTGCCTTGGATGCCATTAGCCTTATTGGTGGTTTCCTCGCATTTGCCAACAATTTTCATCACTGGCTGCTATTCAGAGGGTCTTTTTCATGTACCTCTTGCATTTGGCACAYGTGAAAGACACATAGGGTCGTTGGTTCGTGAACATGTTCTTCATCCGATCTCCACCAAATTATGAAGCTCCTGCTTTATTCCTCGTGCTGACTGATGAGAGATGACTTAATGCTCTCCTTTCAATGGGTCTCTTTCCATCGACTTCAGCTCATTTATTCTGGATATGGGACATAGAGTTTTATGAGTACCTTGAGGCTTGCAGTCATTAGTGGCAATCTCTCTCGCCATTGACAGATGGGAATACATTAATGTCTCATGATCAATGGATTTCTCAAGTGTTCGACACCGACTCCTTTATTCACACTTGTAGGAATGTACTCGGTGCCTTGATACCTACTTTCATTATTGGTAGGTTATCTCGCATTTGATAACGGTATGCCTCAATGACCGGTAATCAAACGATGTCTCATTGTGTTCAACCTCAACTCCTTTATTCACATGATGTAGACTTGCACCCTTGGCAGATAGTGTAGAAGACTTGAAGACATCACTATGTGGCCGCAACTTTCCTGAGTTGTTGCTTCCCTTTCATTGGACCAACACCTATTTGACTTCAGTGATCATGGGAGATCAGATTGTACTCCATGGTATACAGATATCTTCGGATTGATTTTGAGACTGGTTTCACTGGGCCTTGTTCGTGACTATGACAACTTTTGGCATATAACCGCATTTGTATTTGCCTATTCATCACCACAAACACTATTTGGTATATTTTCCACATGGATCTGCATTGTATTCTTAGCAGCCATGTATGAAAAGTCAGTACAAAATGTAATGAGCAATTGAGTTCGTCCAGCTGGTTCTCTACCAATCCACTTCTGGGTTATTTATAATGTATTTTGGCCATCACAGATACTCCTCTGACCTCACACATTAGGGGGCATTCGTTATAGCAAGATTTGCCTCACCATTGCAATCTTGCACAAAGGGCCTTTTTCCATTTCCCTATGCAGACTTGTCATCCCTTTTTGATGAATCCAGAGCTAAAAATACATATTTTTCCACATATACGCGCCCTATCTACTATACAACATGTGTATATGCAGGCTACTCCACTACAGCCCGCATACATCGGGATTTGTGCCAGAAAATACAAAAATTGAGTCGGGTTTCCATGTCACAACATGAGATCTTTGTTCCTTGGCCTTCCATATACTGGAAACGTTCTGACTCGACCCTTCAGTTGCGTTTTGAAGGCTATAAGAGCACAATTCCGAGCTATGGAAAAGAGGAGAAAGCATTCAACTTTGAGAGAAAAGTTACTCTGGAGAAATTACTTCATATTGAGTCTGCATCCCTTTGTCCCTCAAGTCTTAACACAGTGTTTAGCCCCCAAGCTCTTTCCCTATTGTTGAGAGAACCTCATTGTCTCTCTCCTATGAGCTTGCCTTTGGTGGAGGATTGAAGTGGTGGAGGCCCAGTTGGAAGGAACTTGGTTTCTTGGTTTCGAACCGTGCTGGCACGGAAGTCTGTAATGTTGTCACTTCTGCTGATCAATTATTAATAGAAATACTCCTTTCCCATCCTATTGGTATCGTGCAAATATATGATTACTATCCATGGGCATGTTTGTAATGCTTATTAATGGATTATGTTGTCTAATGTGCTAACCCCTTTATATTATSACTATGTACTTGCTCTGCTTGTTTGTTGAGAACTTGTTGCAGGTATAAAGCTTTCGGTTGAAGTGCTCAACGGTGGAACATCATCGAACGTTGGATCGAGGTAGGCCTCTTTCTTATCTTGCACATTAGTTTATATACCATACGATGGAATTGAGTTGATTTCTGCAGTCATACCTGTCTGTTGTGGTTTACCCTTGGCCATAGAGAGTTTTTCCCTCGTAACAAGGGGGGCTATATTTTCCTCTGGCAACCATATTTTAATGTGCTTTGATGATCTGTCTTACTTTGATTTCTTTAGACTTGCATGCACGCACCTCCTCCTTGGAAACAACTCCAAGTTGTTTGGTGGAGGCATACCAAAACCACATTTTTTGTGGTAACCATTTTAAAACATGTTGTATTAGGTCCTTCATCACAAGTCAACAAAACACCAACAACATTTGCAGAAATGTATTATTACTAAAAACAAATATAAGTACACTTATCACGCTTTTTTCACTTGTCGACTCCCCATAATTCCACTCCTTTCCATAAGAAGATCATAGCCAAACCCAACACCATGTGACTCACAACACAAAAATTAAATGAGTACAAACTCAAAAAATAGTTTATTATTACAACAAAAGAAAAAAAGCACCATACAAACTACAATACTAAATGTCTTTTAAAAATATTGTGGACTAGACCCCACCCTCATATATATGGCTATTGTCCTATGAATTCTAACACAAAAAAATACACTAATACTAATTGACAACACACTATCACTCACACAACCAAATGTATTTATGAGTTGATATTGGATTATATTTTCAACAATATCAACACCTAAAATTCACAATTCCATTAAAAAAAAAATTAAAATTATTAAATTTTAATGAAAAAACTTTGATAATACCGACTATGAAAAATAACACATATGATTCATAATTAAGTTTATACAACAAATCTTTGAAACACATTCCCTCACACACTTTGTAAATAAAAAATATGCATTTGCTTTACAAAATAGTCTAACTAAATACTAGTTTTTATTCAAATTGTTAGTTTATTAACCAACCAACCCATTCCAATCATTTAACTAAAGAGACACATTCATTGTTTTTTTTTTTCTAAATATACATTTAAAAAAACATATAATTTAATTTTTAAAACATATAATTTAATTTTTAATTTTAAGTGGTACAATTCAATTAAAGAAATATTACAACCATAACGATATTTAAGATCTTCACTAATAACATTTCCATCCTAAATTCAAATAAAAAGAGTGAGGTTAATTAAAATCTAAAAAGCTATACTTAAAATTCAATTCAAAAACAAGTTTTACATTTTAATGATGTTTGCACGGAGAGTTGCAAGGTGCTCTATATCTCATTTTGGAGGAGATGTTGTTATATTAGTGTTATATTAAATAAGGTTACATTAAAAAATATAAAATTGACTCAATTAAAAAAAATTAAAATCCATACAATAAAAAAAATAAAATCCACTCAATTAAAATAAAATTAACAATAATAAAAATAAAATCCACTCAATTAAAAAAAAACAATTATACGCACCATTACATTTTACATATATATATTATGTACTTATATTACAACATTTAAAATATTAATTTCTTCATATTAAATGATAATAAAAAAAATTACACTTTAACAAATTACCTCTTATTACGTTATAAATCCAAATTTAAAATAAATCTACATTAATTTACACTTTATAAATAATACCTTATATAAATCTTCAAAACTTCTCAAATAATAAACTTTTTCATTTCGCTAGCATACATTCATACATTCTTGCACTTTTCTAACGAGGATTATAACTTTGCAATGCAAGTCGTTTGAAGGTCCAATATATTATTTTGGAGATCATAACTTTGCAATGCAAGTGGTTTGAGTGTTCAATATAATATTTTTGACAATATAACATTTTTGGGATTAATGTATTTAAAGTTAGATTTAATTTTCTCAAATAATAAACTTTTCATTTCGCTAGCATACATTCATACATTCTTGCACTTTTCTAACGAGGATTATAACTTTGCAATGCAAGTCGTTTGAAGGTCCAATATATTATTTTGGAGATCATAACTTTGCAATGCAAGTGGTTTGAATGTTCAATATAATATTTTTGACAATATAACATTTTTGGGATTAATGTATTTAAAGTTAGATTTAATGTTGAATTAATATAATTTAAAGTTTAAAATATTAATTTAATATATTAGAGGTTTTACATTTTATTTATAATAATAAAATATATGAAACACTGTAACTTCTAGAAAGTATTAATGGACAAATAATGCTTAAAATTTTATGTGAGTATTATTACTTCACTTAATTAATATAAAAATTTAATTAAAAAAATGAAATTTTTTATTTAATATAAATAATGTTTAAAATTTTATGTAAGTATTTTTTTTTTTTTCGTTTGTTAATTAGTTTGGATGTTTGTTAATTAGTCTGGATCTTTTTGGCATTGGGATTAATCTTTGTCTTGAGAAATCGTGACTCAGGGGCATCTAAGTCATCAAAATCACTTGGGGATTACATCTGCCCTGTGCCACACCAACCCTTAACATGGTTGGATTTTTTTTTTGTCCCTGAAGGTTTCAAATCGGTAACTTTTCAACACAGAGTGGCTTAACAACACACTCCGTCACCGACTATCCTACACCTGAGGGACAAATTTTATGTAAGTATTATTATTTCACTTAAATAACATAAAATTCAATAAAAAAAATAATGAGATGTTCCACTTAATTTAGTTTTAAAGAGAAAAAGAAGAAATATATTTAATATTTTTCCATACAATTTGGTTAGATAAATATATTAAATATTTCATAGTGATTTATAACCGTACAAAGAATTTATGTATCATAAAATCCATTTTTTTTGGGATAATTTTTTTTTCTAATTGATTATATTTTTAAAATTTTGTAATTATTTATAATGATACAAAGAATTTATGGACTAATAATTTGTGAATTATTGAAGTTTTTAATTAAAAATTTTATTTTCAAATTTAATATTATGAGATCAATAATTGATTAGAATTAGATTTTTATAGAAAAAAAAAATAATTTCTTTGTAATAAGTATTCAATTGTTTTTGACAAAGTTGAAAAAATGTTCAAATTTTTTTTGGAAGTCTAAATGAACCATTGTGATGGTTGGCTTTCCAAGGCAACCCATTAAAAATGAAGGTTGTGATAAAGAAGATGAGGGAATAGAATAAAGAGGAGAAAGTGAAGAAGGGCAATAACAAAGATGAGAGGTCAAAGAAGCAATTTGTTTGATGATCGAAGGAGAAGAAGACATTGAGTCTATCCCATGATGAGTGAAGATTATTGTTGAACCATGACCATCTGCGAATATTCTCCAAGTGAGTAACAACACAATAAATTTGTGTATAGCTTACCATTTTGTTATAAATTTCCTACTTAATAAAAATCCCCTAGAACTTGGTTTTCCCATTTGGATTTCCAGTGTAAAAATAATATTTCTTGTCTCATGGTGTTAATGGCTATGTATACTTGATGTAGTTTTGGTTTTAATCTATTCTTGCATCCTATGTAAACTACGAGAACTATAACATGTTGGGATCGAGCCTGCAAACTGAATTAATGAACATAGAAGAAGAAGATATAAAACAACACACAAGACACACAGATAGGAGGGCAATGGTATCGTTTATTGCTTAGCCGAATAACGGAGAAATGAATACAAGTCTCAATAAGCTCTTCACAGGCTTCTACATTTAACCATGAGAGGTCTCAAGCATTTCTAGGCATACAAAAAGCCAAATGCTTGAAGAACCTCCGAATTGTAATTGCGAGGGTATGTGTTGTCACAACCCAACATAACAGAGCTACAATGTAATCCCAACTATATTCATTGGTTTAAATGATTGCTTGAGTGTATTGTTGGTTCACTGTTTAACCACATTCCACAACCAATCTTGCAATTGCTTCTTGTTGGGTGTTTATTATTTTGTGGTGGGTTTGTATGAGTAAACAACATTTCAATTACTTCAAGTACCATTGATCCATATTGGATCATTATATTATTTGTCATTTATATTAGTACTTTCTGGGTGGAAAAATTGGAGGAATTAGCTTGTAAAGCTATTTTTGGCGACTGGGACAAATTTGGAAAATTGGGTCCAAAAAACCGTTTAAAATTTTTCAGAGACATTTTGATGCATCAAACGACATTTTTTTTATGGTCCAAACCTTACTATTGAGAAATATTCTATATTCTACACATTGAGAGCTTTCCAACGGTGCAAGAATAACCTCAATTTGAGTTTGTATGCGAAAGTTATGCCTTCCGCAAGTTGACCTATCGCATTGATCACCATGGTGCGAGTGGATGCCACATCAACCCCCATTACTTAAACGTGTGGGGCTAGCCACATAATGAATTTTCTAGAACACTCTAGAAGGTCCAAACTTGATCACCAATTAAGGGTTGAGGAATTCAATACCCTAACCCAAAATAACCATCGGGCTTTGTCAAATATCAGGCCGCTAGGATGAGAAGGGGTTCCATTCTATGTTATAATAATTTGTTCCATAACATAGCAGGACAACTAGGAGTGGGAAATTAGAGAGCATAACCGAGGGGGTTAATGTTCTGTAGTAGCCTAACAGGTCATAGGTCTTAGGTAAATCCATAGAGAATGCCTTCTCCTTTGTACTTGCATTATTTCCATACCAGAGAAAAGAGAGCATAGTAGCCTCACCTTCTAGCTGGGTTTTCTCCTACAAGGGTTTCCCAGAGCAAATATTTGTGTTACTTTGTGGATGGTGTGTGATTGTATTTTACTGTTCTCTATTTTTTGCATTTTATCTATTTCACGCATAAGCAAAAAATGAATAACTAAAGATTATGGAATCTACCTTCATAGTGTAGATTTCAGTTTTATTTATTAGATCTGTTATGACGAACTGTTCCAGTGGAATATCCACGACAATTTACAGATCAACCATACACTACAACATTGTTGTATTCACCCATTATTCACTTATTTGATCACTAGAGTATAACTACAACACTGTCACATATCTTCCATTTGATGTGTGCAGAGAATTTGTAGCTTGAGAACATATTTGGAGAGTCTCCGTTGAATAGAAGTATGTCTATTAAAGCAAGCAACCAAGTAGTGAACCAAATATGAAATAGAGTCATTATTTTTTATGTTTATTGATGATTAACAATATAAAACATTATTTATTTCTGCATAGATACGTGTTTACGAAATAAAGAGCATAGATATCTGTTGACGAAATAGAGAGTTCATAGACCTACCATTTTGAAATCAATGGAATTACTCATTCAAATATATCTCCACATATGTGATGAAAAAATAAATTACAAAATATTAAAAAATAGAAAAGTGATAATAATATATATTTTACTAATGATATCAATTTTATTTAGTTTATAATTGTGAAGAAGTTAAAAACAATAAATTATCATTGCCACTTTAAGTATGAGGAGAATTTTAAATTATTTAAAAAAGAAAGCCAAAATTTTAATTTTATTAAGGAGTTTATAAACCGATGAAAATTGATTTACAAATTTGTTTTTATATGATAGAAAAACTTGTAATAAAGAAGGTTTTCAAAACTTCTTTCAACGATGAGGCAAAGATTTTGAATATAAGATGTTATAAGATGAGAAAAGTGAAGTGATGGAATTAAGATATTGATATTTCCATTTGTTAAAAAGTTTATTTTTTAATTAATATATATTATTAAATAATTTCGTGTAAGATGTTTAGAGATGAGAAAAGTGGAATGATAGGATCTAAGATATTGGTATTTCAGTTTATAATTTTTTTTAATAAATTAAATAATAATTTTAAATTAATATATATTTTATTAAATAATTTAGTTTATTTATTTTGGTTAAAAGTTTTATTAATTTAAATTAATTTTTTTATGTTTCAAATTATATTTAATTATTTTATTTTTTTTAAAGTAAGAAGAAGAATTTATTATAATATAAATAAATTGTACAAAATTTTAGACTATATCAATAGTGCCTAAGGCATATTGTTGTCTATCAAAAGGTCTAAAAGTCAAGATGTTTGCTAGCTTGCCTAGAGGGAAACCAAACGAGCTCTCAAATTAAACTGAAGTATATTATGACTAAAACTAGAGTAGATAAAACTAAGTCCTTAAAAGAGAAAACTGACCATGACTAGATAACAAGGGTAATATGCAAAGATCTGATTGAAGTTACCGAGTACAAAACTAAAAAATGATGAATATGTCTTAGATAGTGAAATGGAAAACCTAGGTAACATACTTAGACGTCCCCCCAACAACCCCTGCATCCGGAAAAAGGCAAGAGAGGCTCGACCAATATAACACCATCGCGCGCCAGCGAGAAGAAGCCATCATTTTGCTTAACCAACTAGGAGACCAGGGTAAGCATCCATTTGTTCTGACGCACTAGAACTTCTAGCCTTTGACAAAATTGCCTGTAGTCATGTTCTTTGGGAAGCAGAACTTGGGAAACCATCGTCTTTGGTATGCCAGTAGAGATCAACCGTACAATGAAACTTTGTATCTTGATTCTTGGTGCAACCCGAATCTGAAATTAAATCCCCCACGTGCCTATCAACCTCCTCCTCATCCTGATAGGCATGGGTGATTTTCACTTCTTCTTCAATAGGATGCATGACCTCCTACGTCGAGGGAGAAACAAAGTTATGATAATGCGTTGTTGCTTTCTCAACAATGAGGGTCACATGGGTTGTACAGATATAAGTTGTTCTTGCTTGGGAAACATGAGGGGCCATGGAAAAACTAGAGCAAATGATTTTCCAGTCATTGACAGGTTCCAAACGTAAGCAGAGGGCTGAGACATGAATGATAACCCAAGCCATATTTACCTTCTTTCCCTCCCACATGGAGATGTAAATCACCAGGACATGCACTCGAACCACATGCAATGCCATGAATGGAAAATTAATCATCTTCAGATCTGCGACCATTCACATCGTACCCTCCCACTTCCTCCATTGCCTTCGTCGGGTCTGGCCAGTGTGGATCATAATTTCTCACGCATGGAGAGAAGCTTGATGAAGCGATGGTTGGTAGATACATGTCCACATACATGGATTGGAGGACAGAGTCAAATACCCACATCGTTGTCAATGGTCATTTGCATTGCTGGCATGCCCACCTATCACCCAATCCAGAAATTTTTAAATTTTTATTTATTTGAATATTGGTTTTGAATACTTTTTGTTGTGCAAGCCCTTAAATTAATATGATATCATTTTTTTCGTCATAGTCTAATCATTCTACGAAATGACTCTTTTTTGGTGATATTTTCCGGGGACATTTGCCCGAAATATGGTGAGAAATTGTTAGATTCGTAGATTTGATTGATTATTTTTGTATAATCCGAGTTTCTTAGGGGTTTTTGAGCATGCTGAATCCATCTATGCATTTAGAAATGGATTTTAAACAACAAAAAATAGTGATTTCGTGCAAATTTATTTCGTTGGATTTTGACCAAAAAACCATTTCGTAGAACAATTAGATAACGCCTTTTTTCACTCAAATACTAAAAATGCTTTGTATTTTGAGAGCTTTTTCCTTATGATTGTTGCCTTTGTAATGTAGGCTTGTTAGTTCCAAACCAACTAAAAATAAATTTGGATATTGCTTATTGAGAATTTTATAACACAATGTGCCCCCCTTATTACAATATAACATACTATAGCATCTTTCTCTGTGATTCATGAAATGCTATGTTATCAAGACATGGAGGTGCAATATTTTGAAAAACAAAGCTATGGAATAACTTTATCAAAAAATGGCATTTGTAGCTTTGGGATGCCTTTTTAGCTTGATATATTCCAAAAGGACAATTCATAATGAGTACCAACACATACTTATAGTTAGGACATGTTTTTTTCCAACTTCTCATGTGTTACAAATGTAAAAGATCAGACGTCCATAAATTGCAGGTTTATCCATTACGTGGTATGAGTGTTTGTCCTTTTTACTATATATTATCTTTGTTTGTAATATACTATTTATCTTTCTTATGTTTTTTAACATGGATGCGTATCTAAAAGTTACTTTGTTGTGGTGTGGGTCTTAATGCTCAAATTAAAATTGGGCTTGTTGCATATGCTTTGATTAATTATTTTAAATCACGTTAATCTAAGGTGATTTAGTTTAAATGAAAGATTTGTGTTGGTGAAGTTGAATTTTTTTATTAGGTATCTTCCTTATCATGGTTTCAAAGCTCTGCATCCACTTCCATATCAATCCTAATTAATTTTTTGTTACACACTATTTGCAAAAAATGATATGAGTTCATAGTCATGATGCTTTTAGAAATAACAAACATTATGCACCCAACACCAATGCATTTAAAGTTGTTGTTGCTACTCTCGAATACAATCTACATCCCAACAACAATAGTATTAAATGCAGTGTTATTAGGTGCATATTGATTGGCTTATGAATAAATACAAGAAAATGACAATTTAATTATATACTCTCTTTAATTTTTAAACTAAAGAGTGATTAACAAACCCAAGGAATTAACTCAACCCATTGTTTCCAATGTGGTTGAACATTTGGTTAATTTCATACCAATAACTATCTAGTTTGAATCTCCTTGAAAATTAGATGCACTAGTCTATTTTTCCCTTGAATTAAATGCACTAATCCATATCAACAAGTTTAAAAAATACCTTTTACAAATAAAAAATGCATAATCAATTGCCCCACATTCATTATGAGATCGAGAATAGATGAAAGAAAGAATACAAATAAGCAGGAGATAACTTGTTACAAGTACGGAGCCGTGTGGTCAAGACAGAGCGAACTATTCTTTCGCCTTTTACTAAAGAATACCGTGTCTTGGCCACCAACAGCGGCATACGCCTATTTTTGGAGGCTTCTCTCTCACTGTGAGATGTGAAGCCCACAATGCAAACTCAAAACGGAACAAATTTTTAATATGTTGATTATTTACTTGACGATGTGGAATTAAATCTTTATTGATAATTAAATAGAAAAAATTGATTGAAATGATTCTCTAGTTATAATTAAATATAAAAAATGGATATATATGTTTAATTCGTTGGGGAGAAGGTATCTACGATAAAATCTTGCCCTTTACAAAAGTTAATAAAGATTTTATCATTGATTGAAATTGTAGTTGGCGTGCAATATAATTGTAAGCTACGCATGGGCAATATTCAACGTTGAGTGATAGTGAAAAACTATAATTGCTTAAAACTGTAGTTAATTATAAAATATATATTTTTAATAAATAAATACAAACCATCACATCAATCTTCATTGAAGACAACAAGGGACTAGGTCATTGCCATCTTTAAGAGGAAAAAGGATTTCTGAGGGACTAGGTCATTGCCATCTTCAAGAGGAAAAAGAATTTCTTACATTGATACACTAGGTGAAGTCATTGGCGAGATGGAGTTTAGGGAAGCAAAGAGTAACATGAATGATTTGGTGTCTGAATACATGCAATATCAACATGTGAACATGAAGGATGATTAAGAATCAAATCAGAAGAGCTAGAGCAAGAGAAGCTCATTGCTTAATCAATGCTCAACCTCAATTTTTTTTTAGTGAATTGCAATGATCATATGTGAAGTTGCAATGGATTTCCATGAATATAGGTGGAAGATGTGTCTTTGGTACTTGGGCACATCATGTTCCCATGCAATGTGTAATTAAGATGATTTGAGTATGATCTCCACCTATCTACGTTACCATTTGGTTGAATCCAAGAACACTGATTATGATATAATTTTTGTGATGGTTGGACGTTTCTTTCCACTTGAACTTGTAGATTAAGGTTTTCAATAATCACAAGAATTAGGGGAAATTTGAGGTCTAAAACGAGTCTCCTAAGGAAAATAATAAAATAATTGTTAAAATAATAAAATAAGAGTTATGAATTTTGGAATGGAAAGAAAGAAAACTAGTTTTTTTCATTGTATTTTTACTTATCTCCTTACACATTTACTCAAAGTTCAAGTTCCGCTATAAGGTGTTTTTCTTGCAGTCAATTCTTTAATCTTTTATACAAAAATCTTTATAATTTGCACACATTTAATAATGTAATGGAAGTAAATCTAAAGTTATAGGTTTGTCTATAGTGATGGTTTCCAAACTATTAAGGTTCTTGCTAAGGGCTTGTTTTCATATACAATATTCAAGGGTTTTAGTTTCTTTCTTCCTCTAAATAAGGATGGTTGAAGTATGATTTACCCCACCGAGGTTCAATTCCCACCAGTGACATGTTGATCTCTTAATGAGTATATTATTGTAATAGCTTCTAGCCTCGTTGTTGACTGGCCTTGTGCCTTGAAGATTCTAGGGCTTACCCTGGGTATCATCCTCAAAATGAGGGGAAGTACTCGAGGGTTTTCCCTACATTTGCGGATAACAACCAGTGATGGTCATCCTCAATATTGGTTGACAACTGAGTTATGATGGGTTTTCCCACTGTGTAAAAAGAAGGTTGTAATCGAAAAAAATCTTCAAAGGTCCCTAAGTGTCTCTCATGCATAAAATATTTCCTTGACAATAAGCTACTTTAGAAGATGAGAACATCATTGATTAAAAAAGATTAAGGTTTTGTTATTTTAATTTATAAATACGGTTTTTGAATTACAATATATGTAAATATGATATAAATTTAATTGTTTATTTTATGTGAATTAATTTATTATTATTATTATTTTAAACTAGTTGGCATTAATGTTAGTATGATATAAAAAAGAGTACATACATCACTCTTTGTGGCTTGCCACCTAGGAAACCAGGACCACAGGGGTGATACTATATCGTTGTTCTCATCATGCAAAAAATTATAATGTCTTTGATACTTACTGTAAACTGACATACTACCTTACTATCCTAGTACCATAAACCAAAAAACAAACATAAAAACAATGATGAAGAAGGTAGTTGATGTTCACCCTCTGTAGAAACCAAGATAAATGAGATAACTTATATTGAGGGCCCATGCTCCTACCTCAAGCAACCTCCCTTGTTGTTTCGCTCCATTGGCTCCTCATCAACCAAGATAGGGTTGGAGGGAGTGGCCTCATATGTTGGGGAAAGGTTTGTGTTTTCTTTGGGAGTGTCTTGAAAGTCTGCAAGAATGTTGACCAGAATTTCAATATTGAATACCTCCCAAAAAGAGAATCAAATTTCTAATCCATGATATGTAGCTTGTCCATTATGGCATGTTGTTGTCTACCCTTCTCCTCAACAACTTGTGCAATAAACACTTGGTTCATCCAGTACAATTCTTTTAGTTTGAAATTTTTTGTACCTCTAGTATGAGAATATCCAAAATCAAGAATCCAATCGTTGAAATTTGACTTCAGTCCTCATCGCATCAAGTTGGGCCTTGGTCAGGTTCCTCATATTTTTGAAAGGAGGGGAAGGTTTAGGATCTAAGGGAGTACCTTTGCAAGTGCTTCCCTTGCTATATACAGGTCCACCATTAGGTTTCATACTTACAAACATAGTAGGACCAGAGACTAACGTGAAACTTCTCGAGACAAAGATGAAATGAAGGACCACCTCCCACACAAGGAACCTAATATAAGACCCCACCAAGACCCTAAAACAAGGAAGATACAGTAATGAAGAAGAGTCCACAAATCAAACCGAGACCAATCTTTTAAGAACAAGGAATCGACTATGCCTTTTGCCTTTGAAAACCTCACGAAACTATTTCAAGATTGACCTCACCCCTTACGATGAGGAAAAGAATATGAAAACCCCACAGAGAGCACAACCCCAACTTAGGAAAATCCAAAGACATAGAAATCGAGGGACATGCTGATGCCAATGACCAGAGTCAGAACCAACTTGAGAGTAGGGGCTCAAAAATGCGTGAGACATTGATAAAACGATGTTCGAGATAGCGAGGCAACATAAAGTTTCTCCTAGAAACCACCTCCGTCACCCAACAAACTCAATAGATTCACGAAGCCAACCCTTGGCTCCTTGACATAATAAAACCAAAACAAAAACAAAAGTGAAAAAGCATGAGGAAAATTACTAATAAGAGGATGCCTAATTTGCCTCCTGTGCGAATGTCATGTCCCAATTTTTGGGTTCCCCTGTTTTGCAGTAGAAGGGACTTCTGTGGCTTGTCGATGGAGAAAAAGGAGTAAAAAGGGGGTCATTTAATGTCACTTAGTTAGGAGATGTTATGCATTTAAAGTGACATTGAAGAAATAAAGTAACTTTAGATTAATAAGTTACTTGACCATTATTAAAGTGACTTTTAATCTAAAGTAAAAGTAAAGGGGGGATAAGGGTCACATTTGATTCGGTTAAAAAGGGGAAAGTTCTAGAAGGCATGGAAAAAGGATAAAAGGAGGTGTAGAACCTCATTTTGGGTATTATGATTTGATCTCTCATTTTGGAGTGCTCTTGGAGCCACTATTTTGTTAGGGTTTCACAAAACCATTCCACTTTTGGTTTGGTTTTGGCGGTGCAATATCCACCCTAGCTATATAAGAAGGAGGATCCATATGGGATCTTCATTGGAGCTTCAATTTGGGTTTGTTTTTTAGTTGGAGAGATATCATCTTGTGCAGAAGATTTTATGAAACTTGCCGAAGGAGATCGATCCCAATTTTGCAGGTACAGGAGGGTTTCTAAAGGCCTATCAACGACATCCTCATTGGTTGAAGATGAGGGTTCTGTGAGGCCACACCAGTTTCCCAGGTTTGTCCCGTGAGGATATTTGGGGACTACAATTTGTTGTAGGAGGGTTTCTGGAGACACCCTCGCTAGTTGAATGCCATTGGTTACGCGAGGCCCCGCATGATGCTCGACCTCATCCAATGAGGATCTCTGTAAGAAGGGTTTGTGGTTACAACAAGATCTTTGGTCAGGTCTATGAGGATTTGGAAGACCATTTGCAGAAAAGACAACACTAGTGTAGATCATGTGAGGTTAGGGAGGCTTTGGATCAATTTGGTAGCATCTCTTGGATAAGACTTTGGCATCTACATCAGGTTTTGCTTGTAAGTTGTAGTGTTGGTAATTGTTTTACAACTGCTAGAGCAGCCACTTGAACTCCGTTATTGCTTTGTATCAAATTCCATTCATAATAATAATTCCATGAGTGTTGTTCCATATTTTTGAGCATTTTAATGTTTGTGATATGTTTGAAGGAATGACCATATGGTAAAGATTAAATTACAACATTCCACTTTTATCATGAATATGTTTGACTAAATATATAACCAACTACACATAAAAGAACAACAAACCATTATTCTCCTACCATATTCCTATTGGGGATATTATAGTGGTATCAGAGCTAGTGATCTTGCCAGCCTGTGTGTGCATTCCATGAATGAGGTGATCCGGGTGGATCTCGGTGGCCATCCAACTTTTCCACTGAATCAACATTTCAAGCCTATGGTTTTGATAAACCATGATATTCACCCTTTTTATGGGGAATGGAATGTAATGCTATCTTCATTTGGTACTTACAAACATCATGCAATGATTTCCTAGTCGTCTTATGTACATACCTACAACATAGCATTAATGCAGTGGATCCCATTAGAACTCTATAGTTAAGTGCACTCGGGCTAGAGTAGTACAAGGATGGGTGACCAGTCGGGAAGTCCTAGTGTCTTACATGCCTATGAAATTTTATAAACTTATATCAATTTATCCCACATACATCATCTACATTATTTTTCTCTCTTATTCATTAATAGAAGTTGGGTTTCACTATATTTTTGTGTTTCTTGCAATATATTTATGTATTTCCTTGTTATATCTCTACTATATTTCTCTCTTCATGACATTCTCAAAATAATCCGGATCAGTGGTATCAAAGTAGTCTGCTCCTTATCGTTTCTCCATGAAGGTCCCTGACGAGGTTAGTATATATAGAGTTGGGTCTCAAGCTAGTTTCACTTGAGGAACCGGTCTCGCCAGTCCAAGAAACCTCCCATGGTGGAAGAAAAGGGAGATGGCAGAGCATGATATCTTTTCAATACGTTGCTTGAGGAATCCCTCATGCAACAGAGGAACAAGATGATGAAAAAATTCACTCAGATCCTTTAGAGACTACCAATGGCACTGGCCAAGGCATCTTCGAAAAGCATCCATTTCATAGGTGCGAGTCGCGACACCCTTCAAGGTACAAGTCAATTTTGATATCCCCTTATTTGAAGGCTAGATAGATGTAGATGCTCTAGAAAAATGGTTGAATATGCTAGAAGGTTATTACTCTGTCCAAAACAATTTCGACGGTGAAAAGATCACTTTCATGGTCCTTAAAGCCCTTCCCCATGTTAGAGCTTGGTTGAAAGGTTACCAAGAGAGGTACATCGCAAGTGAATCCACACCATTTGGGAGAGAACCCACTTGGGAAACCTTTGTAGATGCCCTAAAGGAGGAGTTCTACCCTGTCAGAAACTATGATGACCAGTACATGAAATGGATGTCTCTGCGTCATAAAAGAGACCAGACAGTGTCAAATTACACTAACATATTTCATACCTTGCACTCAAAGTTAGGTATCAAAGACTCTGAGTTGCACTTGGTCTTGAAGTACTGAAATGGTATGCACATGTAGATCCAAACATATATGGATTTCTTTAACATCTCCTCATTGGGAGTTGTTTTTTGATATGCAGTCAAAATCGAGCAGAAATTCAAGTAGCGAAGTAAGGAGGAGTTCAAGTTTGAAAATACAACAAAAGAATGGAAAAGGCAACCTTAAATCACACAACGAAAGACATATCAACAAGGAAGGCCAACCTCAAGAGAGCCAACCCTCTGCAAAGAAGGGTAACGACAAGTTTAAGAAAGACACCAGAAAGTGGTATGAGTTCCACAAAATCCCCTGACACAACACCGATGAATGTTGCTCGAACAATCATTGGAAGCCGAGCTCAAAGAAAAAGAATACAAACCTGACTTGGAATTTGATTCAGAGCATAATAAATGGAAAAGAATCATCGATGTATAACCTACTGCTACCATCGCAACCACAACAATACAACCAAAAGAACCATGGGAGCTTGAGGAGGGGGATGGCCTCTTCCACTCACATATGTGGGTAAAGGGGACCCCACTGCATTTTATTGTTGAAAGTGAGATTCAAAATAACTTGATATCATTCGAGGTTTTCAAGAGATTGAAGCTTCCAACAATGCCACACCCCCAACCATACACTATCACATGGTTGAGTCGGGGATGAGACATTTGTGTTAGCCAACAATGTCACCTGTCCTATGGAATCAAGCCTTTCAAGGATGACGTAGTGTGTGATGTTTCCCCACTTGAATTTTGTGATGTTATTTTAGGACAACCATATATGTGGAAACATCATGCTATCTATGAGTCTCAGCCCCACAGTGTCATTGTTACTCTTGGAGGTCAGCTCTATAGGGTACCAGAGGTAGCTCCGACTACTACCACTTCATTGATCTTGGAAAAACATGCTGCAAAGTAATCTCTCAGACAAAAATAATTTCCCTCTTCATGATCCAGTCAGATGGCGATCAAAAGGTCACTGCAACCACTACATCCTCAGCCCAGGATGTTTCTATCCAACAGAAGCAGGTCAATATCTCTATGTATGTCCTTGTTATATCTCTACTATATTTATGTCTTCATGTTGTTCTCAAAATAATCCAGATCATGAGGGTTTATTAAGTATTTGACGAAACCCAAGCCAAAAACTTCAAAATTACTACAACTATATAACAACCATGTTGAAGTTGCTTAAAAAGGTTAATCCAGAATGTATGGCTAAATTTTTGAGGAAGCTGGAGGAAAATAAATACTTTCCTAACTAATGGAAGTATCTAGCATTGGATGAAAAGTTCTATGCAACTTTATCCTTCAAAATCTATTACACCCTCGTGCACAAAAGTTGGACCAAGGATTTGGACGAGAATTACTTTAAAAGAACAGGGTAGGATGTAAAGAAGGATGAACACTGAGGACATGTGGAGGAGCATGCATCTATCCATGAGGAGGACATGCGCATAAAGGAATACCAAACAATAGCCTATGAAACATCATCAGAACTAACTGATGAGGCTGGTGACACTCGTGTGTTGGACAAGTATACCTATGATGAATCAACAAAAGATGAGCGTGCAACACCTGATGATGAACATATGTTCCAATCAGTTGATGTTGAGGATATAACATATTTCATTGTGTATGATGCTTATGATGAGGGTAATTCAAGTGTGATAACACCTATGCATGATTAGGATTCAACACCATATCTCCTTTATGATGTTTGTGATGACGTGGACGTGACTATACCCCGACATGATGCCTCGTTGTTTTTCTTCATTGGCTCCTCATCCACCATGATAGGGTTGGAGGGAGTGCCCTCACATGTTGGGGAGAGGCATGTGTTTTCCTTGGGAGTGTCTTGAAAGTCTACAAGAATGTTGACATGAATTTCAATATTGAATACCTTCCAATAAAGAGCATCAAATTTCTAATCCATCATATGTAGCTTGTCCATTATGGCATGTTGTTGGATACCCTTCTCCTCAACAACTTGTGCTATAACTGCTTCGTTCAACTAGTATAATTATGTTAGTTTGATTTTTTTTGTATCTCTAGTACGAGAATATATGAAATTAAGAATCCAGTCCTTGAAATCTGCCTCCATTTGTTCCTTTGTGAGTTGTTGCCTCGACCACTTGAATTTCTTCTCCATGTGATTAATTCTTCTTTTGGTATCCTTAGAGAACTGGAGCTGAAAGTTTGAGGCAGTCCTCATCATGTCCAGTTGGGCCATGGTCAGGTTTTTGGGAGTTTTAAAAGGAGGGTAGAGTTTAGGATCCTAGGGAGTACCTTTGCAAGTGCTCCCCTTGCTATATACATGTTCAACATCATGGCTAGTAGTTTTCATACTTACAGACATATTAGGACCAGAGACTAACGTGAAGCTCCTAGACAAAGATGAAATGAAGGACCACTAACCACATGAGAAACAAAATATATGACCCCAAAACAAGGAATATATAGCAACAAAGGAGAGTCCACACACCAAACCAAGACCAATATCTTAAGAACAATTAAATGACTATGCCTTTTGCATTTAAAAAACCTCACGAAACTGTTTCTAGATTGACCACGCCCCCAAAAATGAGGAAGAAAAGGTGACAACCCCACACAAAGCACACTTGTAATGTACCCAACCACCCAGGTTGGCCATGCCACACAAAACTCTCTCATCATTAGCTATGATACCAAAATGTAACGTACCTAGCCTCCAGCTAAGCAACATTACATGCATAATACACATAAAAATGAACTTTTGTTAACTAAAGTAGTTCTTTTACTGTTAGTTGATTTCCTATAGCTTACAACTACAATTTATAACAGATTTAGCTATAGTTTATAACCATACAATATAAGCATATAAAGCATGCTAATAATGAAAAATAAATACAACTAAACCGTTCATTACAACAAAATACAATTCATTCTCATTCACGCAGAGTTCATGCACAACAACAACACATGTAAATAACTCAGTACAAGATAAAACACTTATCTTTATGCAAGAATCGTCCAACTAGTTGCTTGGGATAGACGTTCCACCCAACCATAGACTAGTTGATCCAAATCTCAATAGCCAGTCATCCCCGAGCTGAGGCTAGTAATCCAAAAAATAGGGTAGTCTCTCATAGTCCACTCTCAGCTCATAAAGCTCATAACCAAACTTATATTCTCCCATAACTATCCCGATCTTTCCACAGGCTCTCTTCCTCTTGACCTTCCCAACCTAAGGAATGCACCATTTGTTTATCAGTGATAACCCAAGGGATGTATCATTCGTTTATCAGGGATAACCCAAGGGATGTACCATCCGTTTATTAGGGATAACCCAAGGGATGTGCCATTTGTTTATTAGGGTTAACCCAAGGGATGTACCATTTGTTTATCAGGGATATCCCAAGTAACGTTCCATTCATTTATCAGGGTCTCTCTGGCAAAAGTAACTAGGAATCTCGCAGTTGGGAACTCAAGGGAACTTGCTGCTAGGAAAACTATCAACAAACCAACAACAAACACTTGTTGTTTCAGTTCAACTCACACATGAGTTCACTCTTCCATCCAAACAAGTGGGCTCTTCAGTTCTCCAACTCCAAAATTTTCCCTCCCTACACTAGCTCCAATCTCTCTCTTTTCTATCTCTCCTTCCTTGCCATGCACAAACTTCACTTCCTCTGTGAAAAAATCCCCCCCAACCCACAAAAATTTCCTCTCTTGTGGCTTTCCTTTCTTGACTCACACTCTTCCCCAAGCTGATTGTACTCAACCCCCATGTGCTCAATAACTCTGGTATGTGACCACTCACACCCACCCTCTTACACTATTCAATGATTGGCTTTGGAAACACTCAATCAAAAGGATGTAACTACTCACACCCACCCTCTTACATGTGTTCAATGATTGGCTTTGGGAACTCTCAATCATAAATTGAAAGGTTCATATACAATTGGCAAGTTTCAGAAGATGGGTTGAATTGATATACATGGGTAATTCCCCCTTTTACCTCTCTTGGCCATTATCCTAGACACTTCCCTCTCTTGTGGATTAATTCATCCCCCATCTCTTGTCATGTCCCCTTAACAACCGACATCACATTTTATTATTAAAACATAGAGATACAATTCACATATTATATCGCTTAGTCGTAGCCACATTAAATCAATATGGGATCTTCGCCCAAGCACATCGGCTCACCAGCCTAATTATCAATTATACAATTATAATTCACATGGATTAGATCTAAGGATGTTACATTCCCCCTCCCCTGATATATATATATATATATATATATATATATATATATATATATGAAATTTTACATCACAATACTTAGAAATAAAAATTCTGCAATTTAATAGCTCCAACCATCAATCTCTTGTTCCTCTCAACTTGCTGACCCAATGAATGCACCATTCGTTTATCAAGGTTGACCCAAGGGATGTACCATTCGTTTATTAGGAGTAACCCAAGGAATGCGCCATTTGTTTATCAGGGTCTCCAATGCAATTGGCTATGACTCTGAGATGTGGTCCCAGAACTCTAGTTTTCCAAAATGAAGTCTCACATTCTGCCTTATTCAAAATTGTCAAAAATTTGCGGGTACTCTGCCTGCATGTTTTATTCATGTTCCCATGTAGCATCTTTAGGACTGTAGCAGGTCCATTGAACCTTTACTAGTCCTATGGATTTGTTCCTAAGCACCTTGACTTTCTGGTCTAAGATGCGTATGGGTTCCAGCCAGAAATCCCCTTCATGCTTCACCTGGTGTTATCGGACTAATCGGTAGGTGTGGACACTAACAAATCTCCCTAGATCCACCTGGATCTAGAACAAAATGGGACAGGACATGACTCTTTCCCTAAGTTTTGACCATTGAATTTACTAACTAAAGAGGGATGGGTGACATACCGTTTAAATGCCGCTTCCTCTCGCCATCGCCATCCCGGCTCCATTCCAACGCTCATACAATGATGAACCTACAAAAGAACGCAACCAACCAAAGTGATGGAAATAACATAAACTCAATATAAACCTATGTATGTGATCAAGGAATCATACAATAAAACACAACAAGCTTTATAGGAAAGAATCATATTACTGTATCATATTAAATGTGAAAGAGAGATTACAACCATGGCCTTGATGTCGTAAAGTCCCTTCCAACTGTCCTTCGTTCCCCACACACTTCTTTCTCCAAGGATTCTGAGACCATGGATATGATAGCTACTCACAATCTATCTTGACAAAGCAAATCTCAAAGCCACTCCAACCAAGCTGATACTTCCAAGCCAACCAAAGCTAACTTTTTCCATGAGAGCTCCTCTCCTTTTATAAGTTGAAGAGGATAAGGTGAGGAGGTTAGGATGATCCCACTAAAGCATGAAAGCAAGTAAGATCCAAACCATTCGGATGCCACCTCACCATAGAAGTTTCTCCTTCTAGAAGATTCAAGAAAACACTTGTTTTTCCCACATGTAGGCATTCTCGCACCTTGCCTATAGAGCAACCTGCGAACATCTCGCACCCTAGCTATGGTGCAACCTGCGAGAATCAGGCATTCTCGCACCCTGCCTATATAGCAACCTGCGAACTTCCTTTTTTACAAGGTTTTTACAAGGGAAAATGCAACTTCTTTTCTCAGGAAAAGTTCTTCTCCCTTCTCTCTTCAGGAACTCAGGCCACTGACCCCTCTGAAGGCAACAGATAGGTTTACATCATT
>JASDQU010738280.1:268310-323608 GCA_032191745.1 Picea mariana
ACAATATGGTGTTTTGACCAATTCGGAAATTATGCAAAGATATGAAGATGCAATCTTTTCATTTCGATGAAAGCTATACTATGAGAAGGAGAAAACATTTATCATTCCCATATGCACGATGTCCCAAAATATATTAAACTCATCAATATAAAGATTCTCAAGAAATGAGAAAAAGGTACTGAACACCAATGCACGATTCATGCCCCCCCCCCCGACCATGAGGGGGAAATTTTTTCATAATTTAAGATAAAAAAAAACGCCAAGAATCATGCAATTTCGCTACTTGAAATGCAAGGATGCCCCAAATCTAATATAAAGCAAGAAATTAAATCTTTTTGTTTCAAAAATTTCACTATAAGCAATAGTGAACTTTCTTAAAACAAAGAAACCCAAACTAAAAGTTCTCTTTTAAAGCAAACTATTCAGAAGAAATCTGATCTTTCCCTAAACAATTCTAAAGAAAACACATGCTTTGTAATTGAAAGACACTCAAAGCAAGAGACTAATCCTTCAAAACCAAACAAAGCAAAGATGGATAATAGCAACTCAAAGAATGTCAAGAAGATTGTAAACAGATCAATATAGGCTCCAAAAGTTCAATCCAGTTGTTCAAAGCAAAACTGGGAATCAAAAAATGACAAGACCCAATCCAAATTTTTTTACAAATAAGTTCGCAGGCTGGTAGTGTATTACAGTGCGAGAATCAAAGATTCTCGCAGGTTGAACAAAGGTTGACTGCGAGGGGTTCGCACTGGACTTAACACCAGGGTGTGAACTCAGGTGTTTCTCACAAGCCACTAAAGGGTACAGTGCGAGAATGCCTGTAAACAAGCAAAAATTTGAAAAAGGACTAAATTTGAGTGAACTTTCAGATCTAGAGAGTCTGGATGGATCTCCCACAGACTCAGAGACCAGAAAACAAGAAATCAAAGAAAGGGAAACTAGACTAACTAGGAAACAATCCGTTCCCCAATGGAGTCGCCAATTTTGTTATCGGACTAATCTGTAGGTGCGGACACTAACAGATCTCCCTAGATCCACCTGGATCTAGAACAAAACAGGACAGGACATGACTCTTTCCCTAAGTTTTGACCATTGAATTTACTAACTAAAGAGGGATGGGTGAAATACCATTTAAATGTCACTTCCTCTCGCCATCACCATCATGGCTCCATTCCAATGCTCATACAATGATGAACCTGCAAAAGAACGCAACCAACCAAAGTGATGGCAATAGCATAAACTCAATATAAACCTATGTATGTGATCAAGGAATCATACAATAAAGCACAACAAGCTTTATAGGAAAGAATCATATTACTGTATCATATTAAATGTGAAAGAGAGATTACAACCATGGCCTTGATGTCGTAAAGTCCCTTCCAACTGTCCTTCATTCCCCACACACTTCTTGCTCCAAGGATTCTGAGACCATGGATATGATAGCTACTCACAATCTATCTTGAAAAAGCAAATCTCAAAGCCACTCCAACCAAGCTGATACTTCCAAGCCAACCAAAGCTAACTTTTTCCATGAGAGCTCCTCTCCTTTTATAAGTTGAAGAGGATAAGGTGAGGAGGTTAGGATGATCCCACTAAATCATGAAAGCGAGTAAGATCCAAACCATTCAGATGCCACCTCACCATAGAAGTTTCTCCTTCTAGAAGATTCAAGAAAACGCTTGTTTTTCCCACGTGTAGGCATTCTCGCACCCTACCTATAGAGCAACTTGCGAACATCTCGCACCCTAGCTATGGTGCAACCTATGAGAATCAGACATTCTCACACCCTGCCTATATAGCAACCTGCGAACTTCCTTTTTTACAGGGTTTTTACAAGGGAAAATGCAACTTCTTTTCTCAGGAAAAGTTCTTCTCCCTTCTCTTTTCAGGAACTCAGGCCACTGACCCCTCTGAAGGCAACAGATAGGTTTACATCATTAACGATCATAGGGATGACGAAAATAACGTGTAACACCTGGATCACATTCCAATCAATTATGTGGTTAGGATCAGGTACATACTTCTTTAATAATGATATATGAAATACATTATGCACTCCTATGGATGCAGACGAAGCTAACATGTATGCAATTGGCCCTATCTTTTCTAATATTTCAAAAGGCCCACATTATCTTGTTTTCAACTTCAAGAAACTTCCTAATATTATCGAACTTCTCTTTTCCTTTACTTTTAAGAACACATGTTTTCCCACTTTAAAATCTCTTGAAACTCTGTTCTTGTTTGCATAACTTTTCTACCGATCTTAGGCAACCTTTAAATTCTGCTTTATCTTTGTCATCTACTCATCCATTTCCTTCAAAAAATCTGGCCCAACAACTACTTTGTCTGCTGGATTATCCCAACTCACCGGGGTGTTACATTTTTTTCCATACAATGCTTCAAACAGACTCATATTCAATGAGGCATGATACCCATTATTGTAGGAAAATTCAACTAAATGAATATAATCTTCCCACTTTGATGGCTGATCCATCACATACACTCTAAGCATGTCTTAAATTATCCTGTTAGT
Organism: Picea mariana; assembly: GCA_032191745.1. NCBI lineage: Eukaryota > Viridiplantae > Streptophyta > Pinopsida > Pinales > Pinaceae > Picea > Picea mariana. The sequence continues at coordinate 270,847 of JASDQU010738280.1, forward strand.
CTTTTTAGTTTTCCCATCTGACTCTGGATGATATGTTGTGCTAAGATTCAAATTTGTTCCAAAGCCTTTAAACAAACCTTTCCAAAAATTTGAAGTAAACTTTGGATCTCTATCTGGAAGTATTGTCTTAGGTACTCCATGTAACCTAGCAACTTCTTTCATGTAGATCTCTGCAATATTTGTCGCCTTGTGGGTAGTCTTTACTGGAATAAAATGTGTTGCTTTAGTCAATTTATCCACCACCACCATGATGTAATCATGATGCTTCACTGTTCTCAACAACTTAGTAACAAAATCAATTGTGCCTACTTCCCACTTCCATTCTAGAATATGCAATGGTTGTAGCAAACTTGCTGGATGTCTACATTCTATCTTGAATTTTTGGCATTCTAGACATCTGGCTATGTAATTAGCTACCTCTTTCTTCATTCCCTACAAAAAGTATTGACTTCTTACTACTACAATTGTCTTTTGATATCCTGGGTGCCCGACATATGGTACATTGTGCATTTCCTTCATAACTGCATTTTTTCAGCTCATTGGAATTCAACACATATACTTTTCCCTTGTACATGAGAATGCCATATTCTTTCAACTCATAGGAATTTAACTTTTGCTAAAAATTACCTTGCTGTAATGTTTCTTTTATTTTCACATATTGTTGATTTGAATTCGTTGCTGCAATAATTTGATCTTCTAGATCTGTCCTGTATTTGTTGATGGCTTCCACATGCACTTCATGAGCTCTCCTATTGAGTGAATCAACTACTTTATTTTCTTTTCCTTTTATATGCTTAATTTCAAAGTCATATTCACTCAGAAATTCCAGCCATTTAGTTTGTCTGGCATTTATAGTTGGTTGTCCAAACAAATGTTTCAGACCACAGTGGTTTGTTCTTTGCTCGAATTTCTTACCCATAAGGTAATGCCTCCACATTTTTAATGCATGTACAATAGCTTCTAACTCCAAGTCACGTGTAGCATAATTCTTCTCATGCTCTTTTAATTTCATGGACTCATAGCATACCACATTGTCCCTTTGACTGAGGACTCCACCGAGTCCTTCCTTGCATGCATCGATGCACACAACAAAATATTCATTTGGATCTGCAATCGTTAGTATTGGTGCATTTGCTAATATTTCATTCAACTGTTGGAAACTCTCTTCACACTTGGAAGTCCATTCAAATTTCACTCCCTTCTTTTGCAAAGAAGTGATTGGACTTGCCATTATTGGCAACCCTTTTATGAATCTTCAGTAATAACTGACAAGACCCATGAATGATATGACTTCTGTCACATTTTTTTGTGTTTTTCATCCTCTAATGGCCTCTATATTCTCATGATCAACTTCTATCCCTACTGCTGAAATTATATGCGCCAAGTAGTGAATCTTCTTTTGGTAAAATATGCACTTACTTAGTTTATCATACAATTTATGCTCTCTTAAAACTTGCAATACCATTCTTAAATGTTTCACATGTTCTTCTTTTGATTTAGAATAGATGAGGACATCATCTAAGAACACAATCACAAACTTGTCCAGGTACTCCCTGAACACTCCATTCATCAAGCACATAAAAATCGTTTGGGCATTTGATAACCCAAATGGCACTACCGTGAATTCATAATGACGATATCTTGTTTTGAATGTTGTCTTGTTGATGTCTTCTTATTTTTTCCTTACTTGATTGTAGTCTGATCTCAAGTCAATGTTCGAAAATATTCTTTCACCTTTCATCTAGTCAAAAAAATCATCAATTCTTGGCAAATGATACTTATTCTTTATGGTAACCTTATTAGGATGTCTGAAATAAATACACAATCTTAAAGTTCCATCCTTCTTCTTCACAAAAATAACTGGGGCTTCCCAAGGTGACACACTTGGGTGTATGTACCCCTTCTTCAAAAGTTCTTCAAGTTGCATCTACAACTCTTTTAGTTCTGGTGTACCCATTTTGTAAGGTGTCTTAGACACTGGGGCAACTCTTGGCACCAAATCAATAGAGAAATCAATGTCTCTTTTTGGTGGTAGTCACAGAATTTATCTAAAAACATCTTCAAAATCCCTCAGAACTGAATGGTCTTCAATGCTTGCCACTTTGTCTTTGGCTCCCTTCTCCATATGGGCTACAAATATCTAACATCCTTTCATGAAGCTCTTCTTCAAATGCATAGCTGAAATCTATCTAATATCTACAACTCTTGGAATGCCTTGAATCTTTCCTTTTTGCCATTCCTCATCGAGACATGTGATTGTTTTGTTCTAACCCTCTAGGACAACATGATGTTTCTCCAACCAATCCATACCAATTAGACAATCATATGAACCCAGTGGTATGATGTTTACATCCACCTTTGTATTGAGTCCATTCGTGTTTATCAGACAATCTTTAACCAACTCATTTATTTTCCTCTTAGCCCCCATGGATAATTTAATTAAGTAAGATTTCTTATGCTTACTCATGTGCAAGTAAAATCTTTCAACAACATTAGCATTTATGTAACTATGGCTAGCTCCCGAATCAATTAAAATTGCTATGGGCTCATTATTGATCTTACCTTCCACTTCAATCATGGGAGATTGATACTCTTCCTACTTGTTATCCAAGGCTACATAAATCCTTGGCATGTTTCCTCCCATGTCTTCCACTGTTTCATCCTCTTGAATGTTGTGGACAGATCTCATTCTTTCTCCTTTGTGAAGACAATCCTTATGTAAATTATTTATGCTACATCCCCAACATTGCATCGTCTGCTACCTTGGCCTTTTTCCAAATGAATTTGAAGTCTTGTGTTCATTTGGTGTGACTCGACCCTGATTCACTTGGAAATTATTCCCAAAAAAGGGTGGCTTAAAACCCTTCTGCCTTTGATCCTTCTTATCCTTCATCTTGTCATTCCAATATTTTTGGAAAACTGGTCTTCCTTTGCTCTGTTCATACATATGCCTTTCTTTCTTTATGGTTTCCTCCATGGTTTTGGGGTTATCATATTGAATCCTATCACTATAGAGAGAAGGTAACCCGCTTAGAAACCTTTGGATTTTTAATTTCTCATCTTTGATGAAGTTAACATACTCCAACAATTCAAATAACCACTTCTCATATTCCTCCATTGTCATGGTTCCCAACTTGAGTCCAAAGAAATCTTTCATCTTTCTTTGATAGTAACACTCAGACCGATATTTCTCTTGGAAATATCCCTTGAACTACCTCCATGATATCCTTTTCTAAACAAGGTTCATGGTTTTCTTAATTTGATCCCACCACATTGTTTCCTTCCCTTGCAAGTGGTAGGTGGCAATTCTAGCTTCTACCCGAGATGGGTAATCGTGTAGCTGGAAATATTTATTCATTTCCAACAACCATGTATCTTCCTCTTCTCCTTTCCTATTCTCACCATTGAAACTTGGTGGCTTAATCTTCCTGAGTTCACATTGCAAGATGTTTGCCTCAGGTCTTCTCCTTTTCCTCTGAACAAGAGACACACTTGGTTTGCTCCCTGTACTTGAACTTGCATGAGTTATTTTAGTAGAATGCCTTGGAGAATGATGGCGTCTACTCATGCTTCTTGACTTCCTATCACTCCCATGATTATCTCCTTTGATATGGGATCTTGATGCTGATACTTGTCTAGCACTAGTTGCTTGTTTGGTGCCCAAGTCCTTGCTAACTTGATTTTGTAGCATATTTAGGCTTTGAAGTATCTGTTCTTGAGCCTTCATGATCCTCTCATTATCAACACTATAGCTCTGCACTTATTTTTGCAGGCTTCTCATAGTTACAGTCCCCTGTCTGTCTCTTCTCCCATTAGACTTGATCTCAAAATTACCTATGTTGGCATGAAGACCTCCAATTTCTTCTTCATGGCTATAAAAATCTTAAGCATCCTTGTTGTCTCTAGTTCTCATGTGGGAACTAAAGTCTTCTTTTCTGTATCTCTAATTCTGCAAGAATGTGCACACAATGATTGTTGTTAGAATTAAGCATATTGCAAGATATTTATCAATTAGATTACGGGTAATTCTTCATTTTAAATTATGAAGGATATTAACGCACAACTCTCAAGTAGGATTCCTTAAATGCATTCATCTTCGAAACAAATTTCCAACAACTATCTGTTGATATTATGGTAGCTGCAGGAAGTATTAAACCTCCACGTGTAACCCTGACAAGAATAGAATATTTTTGGAAGCAAGAAGAAACCCTAAAGCATTGGACATAATCCTAGAAGACAAGTAGACTAAAGAAATAATTAATATTGAGTTTTTAGCCTCCAGAAAGAGAATTCGACCCAGACAACTAAGGAAGTGTAGCATAAATACAGGATGCCAGAGCTCATTTGTACACACACAGCTCACAAATTCAAAAATTTAGTTCGCACTGCAGAAATTTAGTATAAGGTACGCAAGTCTGGAGAGTAGTTGCAGCTGCAACTACTGCAACTAGTATTTTCAATTTTAGGCTTGGACTTTTTGCTTGGTACGCTAGCTTTGGAGAGTGGTACGCTACCTTGATTGGCTTTTGGACCTAGGGTTTGCTTTCATAATTATTCTCTCTGTCAAGGTTAAGGTGCTTGGGGATGGCTTCGGCCTATGGTTGGGTGACAATATTGCTATATTTTCGATGGTTAAATGAGCACACCTATTTTTCTAACAGGTTATGGGACCACGCTATCTTCAAATGGTCTAACCCCTGGAAGATAGATTGGGAGGATTTGCTCAGTTGCAGTTATAGTTGCAGTCAAAGTTTTTGCTACAACAACGAAACCCTAACCCTCTTATTGAGGCACCTTAAGTGAAGAGATTGACCTAATTTTTGGATATCCTAGTGCGCCCTAACTTAGCGCACCTACTTGCACTCTCAGCAAGCTAAGACGTCAAGTTTGAGTTTTTGGTCAAATTCAAAGATTGACCAAGTCAAATCAGTCATGACTTATTCTATGAAGTCGGAAAACAAATTAGAAGGGGCTTCTAACTTCAGAGCATGGAAGACAAGGATTGACCTCATCCTTTCCAAGAATAAGGTGTTGGATATCATGAAAGGAAAAATCATGGAACCACAATTTGAAGAAGGAAAAGAGAAGGAACCTCAGAATGTTGCAATTATGGAGAAGTTTAAGGAAAATGACATCAATTCCATGAATATCATAGTAGACTGTGTAAAAGACAACTTGATACCCTACATCTCTCATCTTGACTCATCTAAGAAGATGTACGATGCCCTAACTAACCTCTTCTCAATCAGAAACTTTGGACAAGTAATGAGTCTAAAGAATGAACTATGTGACATAAAAATGAATGATGATGACATCATAACATCATACTTTGTAAGAATTTCTCAATTAAGGGATCAACTAAAAGCTATTGAAGAAATCATTTCAGAAAAGAAACTAGTAAATATAGTACTCAATGGCCTTCTCAAGACATGGGATGCATTTTCCGCAAGCATGAACACAAGAAAGGAGTATCCCACATTTGAAGAACTTTGGACTTGTTGTGCACAAGAAGAATCAAGGATTAATGCAAAAGAGAAATCCCAAAATAAATACAGAGATCAAGCCTTCACAAAAAAGTTCCAGAATTTTAGGAATAAGAAGAAGTTTGGCTTGAGGAAGAAACCAAATCAAGAAAAGCATATGTCAAAGATACAATGCTTCAATTGTTGAAAATATGGTCACTACAAGAACCACTGTCATGAGTTAAAGAAAAGGAAGGATACAGGTGAAGCATCAGTTGCCGAAGAAAGGGAACCCTCAAAGAAGGCCAATCAGGATAAAACAAACGTCTTCTTCTAAGTCAAGGTAACAATATTCTTCAAAGTTCTTGTACATATCATGTTTACATAGTTTATGTACATTTCATGTATATCTATTTCTTAGAAGATAAGATGTTCAAGTGAAACAATACCTATGAAGGAATAACAAGATAAGAATTGCTATCACAATAACTACAAGTCAAGCAATGCACATGAAAAGATGAAGTACATTGACAATCCTTGGTAACAATTCCTGTGGAAGCTATTATATAAGTAACAACTGTCAAATAATCTGAAATAAGAATCCAACTTAGAAGGCAAAACAGAAAGAAGTCAGCAATCAAGAGGAAATTAGAAAAATACTTGTGACACTTTTCAGAATGCAATAAGAATGCAGACGGAAGCGTGGACTCTCTTAGACGGAGGGAGCTGATTACATAATTCCAAAATAAGAGCATGCATTCATGCATGAAGCAAGGATTAGGAGGGAGCTAATCCTAAATGATATGATCCATTAAGTTGTCCATGTTCCCATTGAAAATATCAGCCATGATAAGCAACATGTGTTCAGTTTGACTTTAGAAGAAGTCTTCTTCAAAAAGAAGCCTTAAAGTATCCTTGGTTGTCCATCTACATCCATGATCGTATGATGAAAGGAAGAAGTTGGAATCTTCAGGGCATGGAATCTATAGAAGACTCCATGGACCCAAGAGCTAAAGAGAAACATGAGGAAGAACATGAAGATTCCTTGAAAGAAAGAAAAGTCAGAACAACCAGTTATTATACCAAGAATAACAAAGACTACCATCCTGGTTTGAACCCACTATAAGCAATCAAGCAGAATAAATGGAAGTTATGATAAAGAACAGTGTATGTAAGAAAATGTGAAAAATACTTATGAATGGAAGCATTGTGAGATTCAGAATTTCTTCCAGAAGAAGGGAAAAAGACTATGACGACAACTCGTTCCAGTAAACCAGATATACCTCCTGTAGCATCCATGGATTGGAGTTTACATATAAAAGATTGTTCTTCCCAAATAAAGCAACTTGAGAAAGAAACTTATACCAGAAAGAGACCCATGCATCCAGATATAAGAAGACCTTGTATGGATTCAAACAACTTGATGTAGAGTATCTTGTGTACAACATAAGCGTGGTGAAAACCTTCTATGATAGAAATAGTGCATCAGAATGATTACTCAGAAGTCTGGGATGGTGTATTGATAATCCATGACAAATTCTCGTGATGACGGGAGAAGTGCTACTCAGATATGTTTTAGTTTGATCTTTTCCATGATGTCATGATCTAATAGGAAACAAAGATACTGAATTCAACCATGATATATTGTAATGATCATAGATATGTGAAGCCTTCAAAGAAAACCAGTGTTCTACGACAGACCGAAGTACATTGAGATCAAGCATTATATTCTCCGTGATAAAGTCCAGAAGAGAGAAGTCATTCTCCAGTATATCTCCACTGATGATCATATAACAGATATTTTGGTAAAGCCTCTATCCAAGATGGAATGTTTACATACTTAAGAAACATGTTGGGGTTCGTGGAGACAACTTCCTTATTGAAAAAGGAAGAGATTACCCCTAGGTTGGGAGAGAGCACTGATATGTTATTGATTTATGGACAGTCATTTTTCGCTTCAAAAAATGGTCCAGGATGAGCATTTCCTCTCTAGTTCGGAAAGTGGTTTGATATTTCTGACGGACAGACATTTTCCAGTTCAAAAAATGGTCCAGATCGGACAGTCATTTTCGTAAAGAAAATGGTTCAATAGATTGTTGATGTACCATCAACAACGATTTCCCTTTTGGCCAGTGTGGGGGAATGGTCTAGGACAGTCGTTCTTCTTGGAATTCACTCTGAGTAGTGGTCAAGTAGAATGGTTCACCTCGCTGGGCATTCATTCTTTCGAAGTTCACAGTTGTGAGCAGTTCCGAAGAATGGTCCATTTTGGAGGTTGGTGCAGGACAATCATTTCCTTAGGAAATAGTCAGGACAATCATTCCCTAGGGAAGACTCATTCTCTCCAGGTTGCACTGTGATTAGTGCTTGAGGAATGGCCCAATTAGGTGAATTGTCCAGGTTCAGCAATCAGGGTCAGGCATTCCATAGGGAAAACTCATTCTCTCCAGGTTTCACTATGATTAGTGCCAGAGGAATGGCCCAGTTAGGTGAATGGTCCAAGCTCAGAAATTAGGGACAATTATTCTTCTTTTCTTGAGAAGAATAGTCCAGATAACCCATGGCTGATGTTTTACTTTCTGAGAGAAGATTCTCTTTCATATCTCATAGATGTGAGTGGAAGAATGGCCTAGATGACTCGGTTTATATCATGATATTGTTTTATGCAGGTTGATATCATATGATATTATTGTTGTGGAGACTGTATGTCTCTGGACAATAGATCTATGCTACTGTGGTGGATGTGTTCCACTGGTTGTGACTATGCATCACTAATTAAGTAGTCGTGTGCTACTTGGTGTGGTTGTGTACCACTGGATAATAGTTGTGTACTACTATGGATAGACACAATTGTGTTCTATTGAATGACATTGTTCTGATTACCATGAAGACTATCAGTAGCGTTGGAAAATATTATCAGCTAGATGGATAGTCAATGTGTTGGTGGACAAACATTATCTAAGCAAAAAATGGTCCAGGACATTTATTCTTCTAGGACATATGTCTGGATTGGAAGAATAGTCCTTATAGCCAATGGCGTGGCTTCCAACATCTGTTGGAATAGTTATTCTTCTAGGACATATGTCTGGATTAGAAGAATGATTATTGTATCACTCTGTGGAGTGAGTGACTTATCCAGCATCATGCCTGATTACTCAGATGGAGTATGACTTTGAGAGATGATACAATTGACGCTATTAGATGATATTGATGATGGTGATAGTGATTTTCTCATGAGATAGCATGTGTGGCTATGATGATGCTACATGTTGAATGGTATGTTTGTGCTCAAGACCATTACCTTTAAATACCCCCCTAGCTAGGAGGAAGTGTTGATATTATGGTACCTGTAGGAGGTATTAAACCTCTATGTGTAACCCTGACAGGAATAGAATATTTTGGGAAGCAAGAAGAAACCCTAAAGCATTGGACATAACCTTAGAAGATAAGTCAGCTAAAGAAAATAATTAATATTTAGCTTTTATCCTCTAGAATTTGACCCAGATAGCTAATGAAGAGAAGTATAAATACAGGATGTCGGAGCTCATTTGGACACACCCAACTCACAACTGCAGAAATTTAGTGCACACTGTAGAAATTTAGTAAGTGCGCAAGTCTGGAGAGTAGTTGCAGCTGCAGCTACTAAAACTAGAATTTCCAATTTTAGGCTTGGACTTTCTCTTGGTTATGGTTTGGACTTTCTGCTTGGTACGCTAGCTCTGGAGAGTGGTACACTACCTTGATTGGATTTTGGACCTAGTATTTGCTTCCAGAATTATTCTCTCTGTCAAAGTTAAGGTGCTCGGGGGTGGCTTCGACCTATGTTTGGGTGACAATATTTCTATATTGTATATGGTTAAATGAGCACTTATTTTTGCAGGCTTCTCATAGTTACAGTCTCCTGTCTGTCTCTTCTTCCATTAGACTTGGTCTCAACATTACCTATACTGGCATGAAGACCTGCAATTTCTTCTTCATGGGTATAAAACTCTTGACCATCCTTGATGTCTCTAGTTCGCTTCTGGGAACTAAAGTCTGTTTTTCTATATTTCTAATTCTACAAGAATGTGCACACAATGATTGTTGTTAGAATTAATAATCATATTGCAAGATATTTATCAATTATATTACGGGTAATTATTCATTTTAAATTATGAAGGATATTAACGCACAACTCTCAAGTAGGATTCCTTAAATGCATTCATCTTCGAAACAAATTTCCAACAACTATCCTCATGCCTCAATCTGAGTTTTGAGCGAATAGTTACAACAATTAAAAGTTGCAATTTCCACTCTTTTGCTACTACAAAAAACTCTTTTATCACTTTCTGGGAAATTATAATGCCCAATTTTAAATTATGGGTTGACATATGTATTCTACTTATCAATACCTTTCCAATGAATATTTGTTTTCTCAATTATGAGCTCCAAGCTTAAAGTTATGGTAGAAAAACACTGAAGGAATATTCATTAGCTCGTGCAACATAGTAGCAATGCTCAACAACCGTCTAATCATTTCTTGATTAGATCTTTGTCGTTGATATGTCTTAGTGGATTCATCGTGGATCTAAGTCATATCTCTTATTCATACCTTCCATGAACCCAATACCAATACTTAGATTCTTTTTCCTTTGCGGACTCATGGACTCACAAACTTGTAGACTCATAAAATTGTAACCTTCCTTTTATAACATCGTATGAGAAGTCCCAACACGTAGCCATTTTCCCTCTTCGTAGACTCGCAGACTCGTAATCTTGAATCCTTCTTTTCATAATTCCATCCGAGAAGTCTCAACACTTAACCATTTTTCCTCTTCTTATTGCAAACTCACCAAAACTTAACACTTAGACAAATTCTAAGATCTTACCGCAGTTTCGTGGGACAAACAGTCAGTTTTCCACATGGATCCACATCACTTGCCAACTGTCATCCCATCCAACAAGTACCTTCCACCATGGAAACACACTTATTTCTTCTACCAAGTCCACTGACACATGGCCTCCATGTCATGTTGACGTCGTCATGCAGAAAAATACCCAATTTTTTTTTGAATTTGCTTATTTTCAAAATTTCCAAAGAGGCTCGATTATTCACATTATCCATGAAATTTATCTCAATTTTACTGTCAAAATTTCAACAAACAAATTTTAGACATCTTTTTCCAGTATTTTGTCAACCAGTTTGTTGGCATAGTCTGTAAATTTTACTTATGTGTTCCACTAATTGGCCCATCTGGGATCGACATTGAAAAATGGGTTCTGATACCGCTTTGTAGCGTACCTGTTATCCCCCACTTTTAGGGATAACTAAGAAGATTATGTCTCAAGGCCCATAGGTCCTAGACATGGAGTACCAAGAGTCGGATCGACTTGAGCATGGCCAAGGAGGGCCCATCTTTTCTTACTTTCAGCACCTTCACTTTGTCAGCAGCAGCAACATCCATCACCTCGGCTTGGTCCTGTAGAAGAGATGGATCTTGCTCCATGAGGTAATGAGTCTGGGTATCATGGTATGTGTCACTTTGATCCTCAAAACCTTTGAATATGTGCATTTAGTTCTTTTTGTTTCTAACGGGTTCTTGGATCTTATACTTATCCACTTGACCATGTCTAGTGGGAATGATAGGATGCCCTAGTAAGCTTGTGCCTATAGGTTCTAAGTTTCCATGGGGGGGATTATTGAAGAGTCATCATCTGCTGCCATCATACTTACCACTTTCCATGTTACCTCTCGCTCATCCATCCCATTACATTGATTCGGGCATTGGATTCTCCAATCATTTAAGGGTTGCACCTTGCCTTGTGGGAAGAAGGGGCTAAAGGCCCAGAAGGTAAAAGCAGATGGAAAAAGATAAAAGCCTAAAAATAAAACCTTGAGATGCTTCACCAAGGGATCCTCAAGAAAGCAGTAAAAATATTCTCAGCAAGAAATAAGAGGAACCCATAAAAAATAATAAAACAAGACCTAATCAGAGGATAGGGGGTCTCATCACGAGCCATCCTATTAGGTCCATGGGAATCTAGCGGTATGACACTACCAGAAGTTGGTTACCACACCAGGGTAGTGGCTCTTGGTGGCATAGCCAAGAGAAAGGGAGTCTCGTCACGAGCCAACCTTCTCATTTCTATGAAAGTGCTTGTGGGTAACATTGCCACCATTGGTCACCACGCCAGTGCAATGTCCCATGATTAGCTTCTTGAAAGAAAAGAAATAAAGAATAAAGAATAAAAGGCATGAATGGGTGTGGAAACATTTGCATCTAAGATAGGTACAACTCACCTTCTACAAAGGTACCCGTAGGTAAGCTTTGCATTTCCCTGCTATCATTGCACCCCTTGTCAGGACATCCCTTATCCACCTCATCCATTAACATGACTTGGATTTGATTTCTTCTGGAAACATCCTATTTCCAGTGGACACTAGCCCAATAGGACACCTTGTCACTTCCTCCAAACTTGCCTTGCAGATTTGTGTAATGTCTTTGAGCACTTGACTGGGTAAAAGGGGTTTTATGCACATGTTTAAAAAAATTGATGATTGGATATGAATGACATTTCTATGATCCTTGTGACTTATGAGCCCATGGAGGGTGTATCTGTTGATGTGCAGGGTCATACCCAATGGACAGGTACCATATACCATATTCGATAGGTACACATGGGGAGATGATTAGTTCGAACCTCCATGGCACTGAAGATCCCACCAGATGGATGTTGAGACCCCAGCATGGGGCAGAAACAAGACAACAGTTTGCACCAGAGAAGAGGAGGACGTTCCACAGAGGCACCCTAGGAGAGCCTTACCCATGGGGGTTGTGCTTTCTCCACTAGGACGTTGGCCTTGGAAGGCCCATGACATCACCCAGGATGCCTATGACATCATCCAACACTATGGACATTTTGGGGAGGCATTTGTGGCAGTTGTGGCACGTGTGGCAGCTTGGAGAGACCCAAGGAGGGCTAACATTTTTTCTCTAGGAGGCCAATGTTGCCCTAAAAAGGGATAACGCCACCCTAGAAAGGGGATGATGTCTTTACTTTTGCTTGATTAGGGTTTAATTTATGACATTTAATGTAAAACAATATTATTTTGTATTTTGGCCTTGTTGGCCTTTTGGTGACCTAAATTTTAATAAAGGTCATATATATTGTATAAGCAGAGAGCTAAAAATCTTATTTTGATCATCATCTTTCACTCACTCTTGGTGAGGTCTGAAATTTGCGCCCTCTTTTGGGGTTTTTGGATGAAATTTTGATGCACACTTGTTGAAGGAGGCTCTTTCTTGGCTATTTTGGCATTTTCTTGGTGGAAGGTTTTACAACTAGGGTTTGGCTAAATGAATGCATGGTTAATGTAAGTGAAGTTTTGCAAATCCTTCTTTGTTTGAATGAGTATCTTTTACTTGCATTTTGATTAAATTTGTTGGATTAAACCCTAGGGGATGAGCACATGTTTGTGTCCTTGAGTTATGCTAAGAGCCATTTTAATTTGTTGAAGATAGATTTTAGAGCCTTGCCATAGAAACACTCTACCTTTTACTCTTCTAGCCTAGACGTTTCACCTTTACCCTTTGAGCTAAAGAAGGAGGAAGACACACTAAGGCCTAGGGTTTCTACGCCTTAGTGAGTCGTCTTCCCCTAGGGTTGATAGGTTGAAGCCTTACCTTAGCAACACTTCAACCATCATATCCCTCTTGTCTTTGGCCCTGTCACTATCATTTCAGCCCTTCAACTTTTGCAGCCTTTTGACTCCATTTACCCTAATAGCGCACTGATCTAAGACCTTATACTTGAGCCTTTTTTATCACAACTTGTAAATACTCTTGAAAAACATTTAACTCCTTCTAGCCCTAGCTTAGACTAACAATTACTAACCCTATTGTTGTCATCATCTATTTGTGTTATAAAAATATCCATGCAACATTTATTGTGTCTTTAAAGAAATTGAAAGATTGGCTAAGGCGTTGCTTCTAGTATTGTTACATTGATGGTAAATTGCCATTGATAATTGTGAAGCTTCTTTAACATTTATTGTGAAGTGATATATTGTAATCATTTTCTAGTTTATATCATTGTTTTGATTCATTAATATTATTGGTCAATTTCTTTGTATCATAAAGTCTTTGATTATATGAAGTACTAACCAAGCAAGTGACCTTGCGCATGTATAGGTTTTTTGTTTCTTTATCTCGGGCAGGTACACTTTGGGTATCATTTATGCTTCTGGTTATCTTTATCTTATTGACTGATTACCCAGACTTTCTAATTGGTGGTGACTTGTGAGGGGAAAAACTTATACTTATCCATAAGCCTTTGCCTTCTCAAAACCCCAGGTCACCGGGGACGTTCCCCCTGGGCCTACCACCCTAAACAGAAAGAGTTATCCTATCGAGGTGACAATGGTAGGATAGTCTCAGTTTCACCAGTTTTCCCTTCTTCCATCTATCTTTTGCTACAACTACAGACTGCGCGATAACATTTTGGTGCCGTTGCCGGGGAACACTAAGTCAATTCTCTTCAAGACGACACTTTTCGGTAAGCCTTTCTTCAAGAGCCTTATCTTACAAGATTACTTGGTGACTCCACTAGGGGTTTTTCCCTTATCCTTTTGGTAATTTCAAGCAAATTATCTGGCGAATCCACAAACCACAAGAAGGTACAATAACCCTCCTCAATCCTTCAGAAGAAAGCATCCTTGAAACTATCTTGTAGTAAAATCACTTTTCAAAGGGAGTCTTCCTTTAAACACCATGTCTAGCACAACAAATCATACCAATGCACTGAACCCTATCCAATAACCAAACACAATGGTCATCCAGTCTCTTCAAACCGCTAGACATGTCAGCTATACTAGGCTACCCTACGTAAATTCCACCCAAGTATGAGAAGTGGTTGCCTAAGTTTACCAGTACTGATGTAATCAATGTCGAAGAGCATATGAGCAATTTTTGGGCATTTTTTCAGCTTCACCCCGTTAATGATGATGTTGAAGACCTAGTCATGAAAATGTTCTCTGCTACCCTCCTTGATGCTTCAAGGCATTGGTACCACAGCCTTCCTGATGGCATCATTAAAACCATGGACAAACTAGAAGAAGCCTTTCTCAAAAGATGGAGTATCAAAGAAGACCCCAACATGATTTTGACTAGGCTAAATTCCCTTTGGAAGCATGAGAATGAGACCATCTAAGAGTTCCACACTAGGTTTGAGACCCTGTTGCAGAAGATCCCTGTAAGCCATCATCCAACCAAAAATTTCCTTGTTTACATCTACATTAAAGCTTTCATGGGTCAATTAGGGTATTTGCTCAGGGATAAAAACCCCCAAACAATCCAAGAAGCTCAAGAATTGGCTACAAAGAGTGAAGGCAACCTACACTCATCCAAGATTGAGCCTTTCTCGAACCCAAGGGGTAAAATGAACATTAAACCTAAGACAGTCCACAACACTAATTTCCTACTTCAGACCTTTGCACCAACATAGAAAAGTTACAAGAAACCATGGATGGCATGATGAAAAATCAAGAGCTAATGATGAATAGGATTGTCAACCTAGAAAGATCCCAGATCCATGCACCAAGGGTCCCATACAAAGGCCAATTCCAAAGGGGGAACCAAGTTTATAAACCAAAGAATTATCAAGAAGTCCCTAACACCCTAGCCCCTGCAAATGTCGTGGATGAAAATCCTTGGTGTTTGTAGTGTAGTGAAGCACATTGGGAACATGAATGTCCTTACAACAATGGAGGCCTTGAACAAATGAACAATGTAGGTCATGTCATAGAAGGCCCCCATATTTGCCTAAACATCACTTCTGAAGAGCATCAAGAGGGCATAAAGGAAGCAACCAGGATGGCTAGAATGGAAGTAATAAACAACTTGGATCAGGAATCAAAGGAGAAGTTGAAGAAACAAGAATTTTAGGTGTATAGACAAAAGAAGCTCAACCAACCTATCTCTACCATTCTTGCAGTAACTCAAATGAAACCTCCACGCTTGGATATTCTCCTCTTTAAAACTTCCAAATCCGAGAGGGTGGACTTGAACTTTTACTTCGAAGTTTCACTATCTAAGATGCACATTACCATCCCTCTAAGAGAAGTCATTAAGGTACCATATGTTAAAAAATGATTTGACAACTTCTTCAAAGGATCAGATGGATCTATGGACCCTCCTATTATGTTACAAGTTGGTCACTTTAGGGTCTAGTGTGATGAAAATCCTCCCTTTTTCATGACCTTAATAATGAACAATAAGAGCCTCAACAATTGCATGTTGGATTCAAGGGTTGGTGCTAACATGATGTTACTCAAGGTCATGCAACAATTGGGCCTAAAATTCACACAACATTACATAAACGTGTGTGGCTTTGAGTCTAGAGCCATAACCACAGATGGGGTAATTCAAAATGTGGAAGTTTGTCTCAAAGAATACCCTTAGAAAGTAGTCCACATTGACATAGTGGTAGTGGACGTCCCAGATGTGTGGGGGATGTTGTTATCTAGGAAGTTTTCCTCAATGTTGGGTGGTACTCTTGAGATGGACCTCACTTATGTGAATATACCCGTGAAAAATGGAGCCATAGGTCGTCTCCCGAATGTGCCAATGACTAGGACCCATGTGCAAGAAGCTAGTGATCCCATCAAAGATGACAAAGAACATAAACAAATCATGGAAAGTCTTCCTGAATTTTCTCCTGATGATATTCCCTTTGCAACGAAGGAAGACTTTGATCAGATTCAATGGCCCAAGAAAGAAGAATACCCACAAATCCTAGACAAATATAAAGACAAGGAAGTTGGGACCATAAAATTACTAAAGACAAGAGAAAGTGATATACTGATTCGGCCTTCTCAGGAGGAAGTCTTTACAGCAAAATCCCACCCCCCTCCCTTTGCACAGTACACCAGGGTTGTTCAAGAAACAACCAAAATTAAAATCAAAGAGTACAAGGAAGGGGATGTAGTATGGATGTGGGATACCAAGAAAGGAGAGCCAACTGATGTCAAAGGAAGTACTCAATTTTGGCTCAGACCTTTCAAAGTTGGAAGAGAATCAGTTGATGACTCTTACTACTTGTCCACTTTAGAAGGAATAAGGCGCCCATTACCAATCAATGCACACCTCCTCAAACCCCATCAAGGTGGGGGGACCTGACTTCACAGGTAAGTGCAGGTAAGTAGGTAGGCATTTGCATTCACCTACATATGTACATATGTTTGTTTTCAATTATATATATATGAGCTGGGGGTGATATCACCACCCCAATGATTGTTGATAGTTCCTATTTAGATCAAGAAAGTTACAAGTTATGACATAGATGTTGAGGTTCTCATGCACTCTACAGTGAGCACATGTCCCCGAGTTGGAGCCAGATGTTATCACCCACTTTTAGGGATAACTAAGGAGATTATGTCTCGAGGCCCACAGGTCCTAGACATGGATTACCGAGAGCCGGATCGACTTGAGCATGGCCAAGGAGGGCCCATATTTTCTTACATTCAACACCTCCACTTTGTTAGTAGCAACAACATCCATCACCTTGGCTTGGTCCTGTAGCAGAGATGGATCTTTCTCCGTGAGGTAATGAGTTCAGGTATCATGGTATGTGTCACTATGATCCTCGAAACCTTTGAATATGTGCATTTAGTTCTTTTTGTTTCTAACAGGTGCTTGGATCTTATACTTATCCACTTGACCATGTTTGGTGGGAATGAAAGGATGCCCTAGTAATCTTATTCCCATAGGTTCTGATTTTCCACTGGGGGGTTTCTGAAGAGTCATCGTTCGCTCCTGTCATACTTACCACTTTCCATCTTACCTCCCGCTCATCCATTCCATTACATTGGTTTGGGCATTGGGTTGGCCAATCATTTAAGTGGTACATCTTGCCTTTTGGGAAGAAGGGGCTAAAGTCCCAGAAGGTAAAAGCAGTTAGCAAAAGATAAAATCCTAAAAATAAAACCTCAAGATGCTTTGCCCAGGGATCCCCGAGAAAGCAGTAAAAAGCTTATCAGCAAGAAATAAGAGGGACCCATAAAAAATAATAAAACAAGACCTTGTCAGAGGATAAGGGGTCTCATCACGAGCCAGCCTATTAGGTCCATGGGCATCTAGCGGTATGACACTACCAACAGTTGGTTACCATGCCAGGGTAGTGGCTCTTGGTGGAATAGCCAAGAGAAAGGGGGTCGCATCACGAGCCAACCTTCTCATTTCCGTGAAAGTGATTATGGGTAACATTGCCACCACTGGTCACCATGCCAGGGCAGTGTCCCTTGATTATCTTCTTGAAAGAAAATCAATAAAGATTAAATAATAAAATGCATGAATGGGCTTGGAAACATTTGCATCTAAGACAGGTGCAACTCGCCTTCTACAAAGGCACCCACAGGTAAGCCTTGCATTTCCCTGCTATCAATGCACCCCTTGTCAGGATATCCCTTATCCACCTCATCCATTAACGTGACCTGGATTTGATTTCTTTTGGAAACATCCCATTTCCAGTGGACACTAACCCAATAGGATGCCTTGTCACTTCCTCCAAACTTTCCTTGTAGATTTGTGTAATGTCTTTGAGCAATTGACTGGGTAAAAGGGGTTTTATGCACATGTTTAATAAAATTGATGATTGGATGTGATTGACATTGCTATGATCCCTGTGACTTATGAGCCTGTGTAGGGAATATTTGTTGATGTTCAGGATCATACTCGACGAACAGGTACCATATTGTATAGGTACACATGGGGAGATGATTAGTTCAGACATCCATGGGGCTAAAGAGTCGACCAAATGGATGTTGAGATCCCAGTAGGGGGAAGAAACAAGACAGAGGGGTTTGCACCAAAGAAGAGGAGGACATTCCATAGAGGCACCCTGGCAAAGCCTTACCCAGGGGGGTTATGCCTTCTCCACTGGGACATTGGCCTTGGAAGGCCCATGACATTACCCAGGATGCCTATGATGTCATCCAACATTATGGACGTTTTGGGGAGGCATTTGTGGCAGTCGTGGCATTTGTGGCAGCTTGGAGAGGCACAAGGAGGGCTAAAGTTTTTCTCCAGGAGGCTAATGTTTCCCTAAAAAGGGATAATGTCACCCTAGAAAGGGGATGACGTCTTTACTTTTTCTTGATTAGGGTTTAATTTATGACATTTAATGTAAAACAATATTATTTTGTATTTTTGCCTTGTCCGCCTTTTGGTGACCTAAATTTTAATAAAGGTCATTGATATTGTATAAGTAGAGAGCTAAAACTCTCATTTTGGTAATCATCTTTCCCTCACTCTTGGTGAGGTCTGAAATTTGCGCCCTCCTTTAGGGTTTTTGGCTGAAATTTTGATGCGCACTTGTTGAAGGAGGCTTTTTCTTCGCTATTTTGGCATTTTCTTGGTGGAAGGTTTTACAACTAGGGTTTGGGTAAATGAATGCATGGTTAATGTAAGTGAATTTCTGAAAATCCTTCTTTGTTTGAATGGTTATGGTATCTTTTACTTGCATTTTGATTAAATTTGTTGGATTAAACCCTAGGGAATGAGCACATGTTGGTGTCCTTGTTTCATGTCCCTACCAAGTTATGCTAAGATCCATTTTAATTTGTTGAAGACAGATGTTAGAGCCTTTCCATATAAACAATCTACCTTTCACTCTTCTAGCCTATCTATTTCACCTTTACCCTTTGAGCTAAGGAAGGAAGAAGACACACTAAGGCCTAGGGTTTCTACACCTTAGTGAGTCGTCTTCCCCTAGGGTTGATAGGTTGAAGCCTTACCTTAGCAACACTTCAACCATCATATCCCTCTTGTCTTTTTCCCTGTCACTATCATTTCTGCCATTCAACTTTTCCAGCCTTTTGACTCCATTTACCCTAATAGCGCACTGATCTAAGACCTTATACTTGATCCCTTTTGATCACAACTTGTAAATACTCTTGAACAACCTTTAACTCATTCTAACCCTAGCTTAGACTAACAATTACTAACCCTATTGTTGTCATCATCTATTTGTGTTATAAACATATCCATGCTACATTTATTGTGTCTTTAAAGCAATTGAAAGATTGGCTAAGGCGTTGCTTCTAGTATTGTTACATTGATGATAAATTGCCATTGATAATTGTGAAGCTTCTTTAGCATTTATTGTGAAGTGATATACTGTAATCATTTGCTAGTTTATATCATTGATTTCCTTCATTAATATTGTTGGTCAATTGCTTTATATCAGAAAGTCTTTGATTATATGAAGTACTAACCAAGCAAGTGACCTTGCGCATGTATAGTTTTCTTGTTGCTTTGTCTTAGGCAGGTACACTTTGGGTATCATTTGTACTTCCAGTTATCTTTATCTTATTGGCCGATTCGCCAGACTTTCTGATTGGTGGTGACTTGTGAGGGGGAAAACTTTTATTTATCCATAAGACTTTTCCTTCTCAAAACCCCAGGTCACCGGGGACGTCTCCCCTAGGCCTACCACCCTAAACAAAAAGAGTTATCCTATTGAGGTGATAGTGGTAGGATAGTTTCAGTTTCATCAGTTTTCCCTTCTTCCATCCATCTTTTGCTACAACTACAGACTATGTGATAACAGTACCCAGCCACCCAGGCTAGCCACGCCACACAAAACTCTCTCATCATCAGCTCTTATACCAAAATGAAATGTACCTAGCCTCCAGCTAAGCAACATTATGTGCGGAATACACATAAAAATGAAGTTTTGCTAACCAAAGTAACTCTTTTACTATTAGTCAATTTCATGTAGCTTACAACTACAATTTATAACAGATTTAGCTACAGTGTATAAACATAAAACAAAAACATCTAAAGCATGCTAATAATGAACATTAAATACAACTAAATCATTCATTACAACAACATATAAGTCATTCTCATTCACGCAGAGTTCATGCACAACAATAATACATGTAAATAACTCAGTACAATATAAAACACTTATCTTTAAGCAAGAATTGTGCAACTAGCTGCTTGGGACGGACATTCCACCCAATCATAGACTGAATATTCCAAATATCAACAACCATTCACCCCCAAGATGAGGCTAGTAATCCACAAAATACGGTGGTATCTCATAGTCCACTCGCAGCTCATAACCCAACTGATATTCTCCCACAACTATCATAATATTTCCACTAGCTCTCTTCCTCTTGACCTACCCAACCCAACGAATGCGCCATTCATTTATTAGGGATCACCCAAGGGATGTATCATCCATTTATCAGGGATAACCCAAGGGATGTACCATTTGTTTATCAGGGATAACCCAAGGGATGTACCATTCGTTTATCAGGTTTAACCCAAGGGTTGTACCATCCGTTTATCAGGGATAGCCCAAGGAGTGTGTCATTCGTTTATTAGGGTCTATCTGGCACAAGTATCTAGGAATCCCTCAGCTGGGACCTCAAGGGAACTTGTTGCTAGGAAAACTATTAGCAAACCAACAACAAACACTTGTTGTTTTAGTGCAACTCACACATGAGTTCACTCTTCTGGCCTGACAACCAAGATCTTGAGTTCTCCAGCTCCAATTCGCTCCATTTACACTCCAAAAATTTCCCTCCATGGATGCACCAACTCCAAGATCTCTCTTGTCCCTCTCTCCTTCCTTCCATGCACAAACTACACTTCCTCTCTGAAAAACTGCCCCCCAACCCACATGAATTTCCTCTCTTGTGGCTTGCCTTTCTTGATTCACACTCTTCTCCAAGATGATTGTACTCAACCCCCATGTGCCCAATAACTCTGGGATGTGACCACTCACACCCACCCTCTTACATGTATTCAATGATTGTCTTTGGAAACACTCAATCAGAAGGATGTGACCACTCGCACCCACCCTCTTACATGTATTCAATGATTTGCTTTGGGAACACTCAATCAAGAATTAGAATGTTCATATACAATTAACAAGTTTAGGAAGATGGGTTAAATTGATAGACATGGGTAATTCCCCCTTTGACCCCTATTGGCTATTATCCTAGACACTTCCCTCTCTTGAGGATTAATTCAACCCCCATCTCTTGTCCATGTCCCCTTAGTAGCTGGCATCACAATTTATTACTAAAACATAGAGATACAATTAACATATTATATTGCTTAGTCGTAGCAACATTAAATCAATACAAGCTATTCTCCCAATCACATCGTCTCACTAGACTAGTTCACATTTATACAATTATAATTCATAGGGATTAGAACTAGGGATGTTACAACAACCCCGACTAAGGAAAATCCAAAGACATAAGCAATTGAGGGACAAGGTAATGCCAATGACCAGAGTCATAACCAACTTGAGAGTACATGCTCATAAATATGTGAGGCATTGATTAAATGAGGTTTGAGGTAGTGAGGAAATATAATTTTTCTCCCATAAAGCACCTCCATCACCCAAAAAAGTTAATAGATTCACCAAGCCAACCCTTGGCTCCTTGACATAATAAAACCAAGACTAAAACCAAACTTCAAAAGGATGAAGAAAATTACTAACCAAGGAATTCCTAACTTGCCTCCATCTGCACAAATCGAGCTCAAATCCACCAAGTCTAGAGTAGGTCGGGGTTGGGACCTGTGTTTCTTGGTTTCCCTTCCCAACATCATCACATTCTATAAAAACTTCCATGCCAATTCTTTCCATGATTGAAATCCCATCCATTGCTTTGCCCTCATCATGCACACAATCGCTAACCAGACTCACCATTCCAACCATAAAAAACTTGTACCATCGCAGTACCATCCGCACAGAATCGAACAGACTGGAGGGTGTTATTCATCATGGCCTCTCTCAACCACGTGGGAGGACATCTCTCCTTCACATAACACTCGATCCAAGGAGTTTATTTTTTGTTATTACAAATAATGTTTTGTCGTTATTATTTTAATTTTTAAAATGTTTATTATTAAATTGGATATGTTTAATATTTATGTATCTTAATTTTTTTTTATAATATGTCTTTCTATAAACAAATTTTTCGTATTTATTTTATTTTTTTATAAAAAAAAATTATAAAATATTTTATTAATATAATGTAAAAGTAATTTAATTTTGAAGCAAAATCTATCATAATAGATTAATTTTAAAGTGAAATCCTTCATTGCACCGAGTGTAGCGAGGTGCTTTACATCCGAGTATGGGGGGAATGTTGAGGCGTTAGTGTTAGCATTATGTTATATTAGATTAAAGTTACATTAAAAAAATTAAAGTAGGCTAATTAAAAAAAATAACAATAATAAAAATAAAGTCGGTTTAACTAAAAAACAATTACACACACAATGTAAAACTTGACATGGAATGAAATAATTGCATAGAGAGTAGAGAGGTGCTCTACAACCGAGTATGGGGGAGCTTTTGAGGTGTTATGTTATTGCATCAAGGGTAGTGAGGTGCTCTACAATCCTGTATGGGGGATATGTTAAGGCATTATATTATGTAGATAACCTACATTAAAAAAAATTATAGCAGAATGGTTTGGGGTCTGCGGCTAGGGTTTTCCTGGCCGCAAACCCCTTGATTTGTTTTTGTTCCCGGATTTTGTGTGGTAGTCCGCCTTCACCACCAAAGTTTTTTCTCCCCGACCTCTTTCTCTGCTGTGGTGCTTTCTCTGGGGTTTTTACTCTGCGTTGAGTTTTCTTACTTTGTTTGTTGCGGATCGGGATTTTGGTGGTGGTCGGGTTTCTACGCATGTTGGTGCAGTCCTCCCGGTTTTGCAGTGATCTCGCCACGACTCTCTCGATTTGATTTGATGGATTATGTTCATGTGAATCGAGCTATCTTTTCTGATGAGTCCAATTTTTTTATGGCGGTTGTGCTTGCTAGTGCGGTCCTTCAGGAGATGTAGAGTTCTCACCTCAGATCTCTCATTGGCCTGTCCTGTGTTGTCTCGGGGTTTCTAGCAGTCTTGTCATCGATATTCTTTGTCGGTGGCCTCTCCTTTGGCGGGTTTTCATGACGTTTCTTTTTTCTCCCTATTATGTTTCAGGTTCCTTCAGGGTCAGA
Organism: Picea mariana; assembly: GCA_032191745.1. NCBI lineage: Eukaryota > Viridiplantae > Streptophyta > Pinopsida > Pinales > Pinaceae > Picea > Picea mariana. The sequence continues at coordinate 294,315 of JASDQU010738280.1, forward strand.
TGCATACCCTATGCTCTGTGGTTGGCTGCAATTTTTCTGGTGTCGAGTTTCAAATCCTTTGTAGCTGGGGTTTCGAGTGTTGGATCCTCTCTTTTTAGAGAGATATGTATGTCTCTATGATCTGGTCCATCCTTCATCTGGTTTTTCCTTGGTGCTCATCTTGCTACTCGCTCTTAGCAGGTTTTTTTGAGGGGGTCTTCCCTCATCAGTCTGTAGTTCCTCTCTCTAGTTGTGTTGGTATGTTCAGGGTTTGATGTATGCCCAGATGATGAGGGAGCTTCATACCACTCTGACCTGGTCGATCTAGTCTTCGGTATTGACTTGTTCAAGGTTTTATGTATGCCCAGTGATGTGGGAGCTTCATACCACTCTGACCTGGTCTGAGCTTCATACCACTCTGACCTGGTCCTTCTAGTCACCARTGTTGATTTGTTCAGGGTTTGATGTATGCCCAGTTGATGTGGGAACTTCATACCACTCTGACCTCGTCCTTATTGTCTCTAAGGTTTTTTGTATGGGACTGGCGCTCTTTCGGCATACTTCTCTGTGGTGGAATTTCGTGTGGTTATCTRGAATGTTCTCGACTCTTATTTTTGTATACTTTGTTGTGGCTTTTTAGCTAGCTCATTTGCCTCTTCCATATTTTATTTTTTGACCAAACATTTCCCATGTTTGGGTCGTGCTTAAAGCACATACAAAATGTAATTTGGTTCTCTTCAGATGAATAGAATTACGCTTTTTTCTGAGGATTTTTTTTTTTTAAGTCCTCTCAATTAAAAAAAATAACAATAATTGCACCGAGAGTAGTGAGGTGCTCTATAGCCCAGTATGGGGGAGATGTTGAGGTTTTAGTGCTATGTTATGTTAGACAATGTTACATTAAAAAAAATCAAATTACGCTCAATTAAAAATATATATATATTAAAAATAAAGTGACTCGATTAAAAAGAAAATTACACAAATTTAATTATGCTAAATTAAAAAAAAAAACAATATTAAAAATAAAGTTGCCTTAATTAAAAAAGCAATTACATGCACCTTGTAAAACTTGACATGCAATGAGATAATAATAAAAAAATACGAATTGGATCCCTCTTGGTGCTTGATAAATCCGGGTTTAATATGGGTCTACATTGGTAAAAATAAAGTTGGCTCAATTAAAAAAAAACAATTACAATCATTGTGTAAAAATTGAAGGAAAGACTTTAAATACGTGGAAACTTAATGTTTAAAGTCACGAAGCCGTATGGTCGACACAAAGTGAATTATTATTTCACCTTTTACTAAAGAATACCGTGTGTCGGCCACTATTAGCAACATACACCAATTTTTGGAAGCCTCTCGCTCATTTTGAGGCGTGAGGCTCACAATTTTAAACCAAAGTGGAATTATAGAAGATAACTCTAACTCCACTTACTAGCACATGATAAGGATAAATGTTTCATTTAGTATTGATTATTTGAGGTCGTGCATGTTATGTTAAAAAGAATGCATTGGATGGATGTGTGGGCACTAAGAGGCAAGGATGTTTTCAAAGGAGAGGTAGGGATGTTTCCAAAGGAAAAAAAGGTTATAGGAAGTTATTGCCTATGATGATCCATGGATCTTTTAATTAGATAGACGTATCCAAGCTTTGTGCTTAGCATGTGTTCTTTAAACTTTTAAGACTTAGAGAAGACAACAAGTGATTGGATTATGCATGTTTACGACTTAGAGAAGACGAAAAGTGATTGAACTATGCATGTAATGAGTAGCATATAATTGTTTGGTTTGATGATGGAAGAATCATTGTTGACACTATGTCTTTTAGACAATGAATGCATTAATGGAAATTGTGAAAGAAAAATTAGAAGGTGATGGACTTATATATCATTTTCTTGCCATGGTTCAATTTTATAAGTATGTGGAATAAACAAGGTTAAAGCATATTATTTAAAAAAAGGTTTGGAGGTTTCACTCCAAGACTTTATGGGAAATCTACATTGTATGCCAAATTAGTGCACTATCATGCTTACTTCATAATTGAACATTGACCCATAAAGGATCCCAAGAAATAGAAGAATGAAGGGACACAATTAAAATCTATATTTTTATGAAATAATCCAAAATAATTATTGGTTTTAATTTCAAAATCATGTCAAATATTTTTTGCATGGCCAACCAAATATATGCATCATTGAATCTATAAATGAAAGAATGCCACCTTAATTAGGTGTATGTGATTCAAGTAACAAAGCAGATGAGAGATTGTTCAATCATATTGAATTCATTGTGAGTTAGGAAACTTTAGCTATAGATGGAAGGTGTCTCTATCTCTGTGTTCATTGCATTTGGAGTTTGAGCACAAGTTGTTAAGAATATTTGCAAAAGATGAAAGATGGATATGTATAATGGAATTTGGTGAGAGGCGAAGAAAACAAGTGGGGGAATATCCTATGCTAAATGATGTTCCCCAATGTTATATTATAGGTAGAGGTATTGATGTGATGTGTATTTAAAATTACTACTATGAAATATTCCACTAAAACGTGCTAAGTTCTAGTTCACTTATAATGAATAATAGCCTAAAAAATATAAGGCAATCAAAAAATATCATATAGTACATGGATGAAAAATGATATGTTTTCAGTACACATGTCTATTTTTCTCAATGTTTGATCCAGGAGAATCTCGGTGGCCACCCACCTTTTCCAACTCGCTCAAAACAGTTTTTTGGCAACTTATTATTTTTAGCAGTTTTTCGATTCCTAAACTTCCAGAGCCATTTTCAGGGCCCAAATGATGCTTTTTCGCGATCGAGCACCTCAATTACAATTGAAGGCTCTAATTGAACCCCCTAAATGAAGATCCTCATCAATACCTTTCCAACGAGCTATCATGCGCCCTAAACGGAGATCGTATGAAAACGTTACAACCCTGAGAAGTTAATGTATTAACTTACCCCAACATGGCTCACATGACTTTTGGCGCTTCATCTCCTAGGGTTAGGTTTTTGGATTTCTATGGTTTGGGCATTCATGTTTATTGTAAAAAATCCTTCAAAGCCTCATTATATCTCATCTTCTTGTGAATGAGTGTAGCCGTCACATCTCTTCTCGGAGATAAGTTTCCACCATTCTAGCAAGCTTGTTTTTAGTCTGCATTTTACAGTTTTGAGCATATTGCTTATTTAATAGAAGTCAAGTTTTATTGTATATTTGTTAACGTTCACTGTGCCTCTGTGTTAATATTATAAATATGTGGTTTCATTTTGTTCCGCTCATAAATTTGGATCACTTGTATTAGAGCAGTCTACTCCTTGTCGGTTTTTTAATGCATGTCCCCGACGCGATTAGGGTATAGAGAGTTGGGTCTCGAGGTTGTTTCTCTTGAGGAAAAATTCTCTCACACACGCAAGACACTTTACATGGTGGGATAAAATAAATATGATGGGACATGATATCCTTTCAAAATGTTGCTCGAGGAATCCCTTGAGCAACAAAGGAACGATATGATGGACAGATTTGCACAAGTCATTCAATGACTGTTGACAAGTAGTGCATCCACCTCAAGCGGAGGCACCACCCCCTTCAAGGTACATATCAATTTTATATTCCTATATTTGAATTTCAAATAGATGCAGATGTCATAGATAAATGGTTAAACCTTCTAGAAGGGTATTTTTTAGTCCACAACTTTTTCGATATAGAAAAGATTACATTTGCGCTCCTTAAGGTCGTCCCCCATGTCAAAGATTAGTGGGAGACTTTCTGTGAGAAAAAGGAAATAGAGGGATCCAAATTATTTGTAGTTGCACCCACTTGGGGTTCCTTCAGGAATGATCTTAAGGAACAATACTACCTTGTTGGAAGTTATGACGACTTGTATACAAGATGGACCACACTGCGGCAGGAAAGAGACCAAACAGTGACAGAGTTCACTAATTTCTTCCATACCTTGCGCACCAAGATGGGTATCAAATATTATGAGTGAAATCTGGTGCTTAAGTACCACAATGGTCTACATAGATACATCCATATAGAAATGTAGTTTTTGGACATCTCATCCTTGGGTGTGGCCTATCGAGATGTCGTCAAAATCGAGCAGAAGCTTAAACAAAAGACGCAACAGTTTGATTCTGGGAACATCTCATAATAGAAGCAGGGAAAGGGTAGCCCCAACCCACAAAACAAAGGAAAAATCAAAGATCAAAAACTTTAGGAAAACCATTCCATGCCATAAGAAAATAAGGACAATGGGAAGACGAAGAAAGATACCGAGAAGTGGTGTGACTTCCATAAGAATCCCTGGCATAACACTGTTGATTGTCGTTCAAAGTAGTCATTGGTGGCTAAAGTAAAATCCTTGGAATCAAATGTGGGTTTGACTCTGATTTTGAACCAGAAAAGGGGAGATGGATCATTGGCGCGGAACCCATTTCCACCGTTGCTACCACCAATATCCAGCCCGGTGAACCTGATGAGACAAAGGAAGGCAAGTGTCTCTTTCATTCACAAATTTGGGTAAAAGGAACTATGTTGCACTTCATCGTTGATAGTGGTAGGCAGAAGAACCTCATATCAACAGAGGTCATCAAGTGTCTAGCCCTACCAATAATGTTGCACTCACATTCCTTCACCATCGGATGGCTCTGTCAAGGAAGTGATCTTTGCATCAGCCAACAATGTCGCATGTCATATGGAATCAAGCCATTCAAAGATGCAGTATTGTGTGATGTTTCTCCCCTTGAAGTTTGTGAATTTATTTTAGGCCAACCTTATTTATGGAAACATCATGTTGTATATGATTCTACGCCTCACAGTGTTATTATTACTTTGAATAGGAAATTGTATAGGATTCCCGAGGTAGTCCCACCTAGTGCTATTTTCTTGATCTTTGCTAAGAAATGAAGGAAGATCATTTCTCAGACTGGGAAGTTTGTCTTCTTTGTGATTCGCTCTCAGAGTGAGTGAAAGGTTGCGGCCATATCCATGGCCTTCATGACCAACCTTTTCATGTAATAGAAGCAAGTGGATAAGGTCGTGGAAGAATACAAAGACATCTTCTCATCACTTGCTGGGATACCTCTGCACTATCAGGTCAAGCATCCCATCGATTTGACTCTCGACGCACCGCTACCCAATGGGCCAATCTATCATTTCTCTCTGCTAGAAAATGAGGAGATCAAGCATAAAATCCAAGAACTTCTTCACAAGGGGCACATCTGACCCAACTCATCACCTTGTGGAAGCCCAATCGTGCTAGTGTAGAAGAAAGATGGGACTTGGCGACTCTGCATTGATTATCTGGCCTTAAATAAAATCACAGTCAGGAACCGATACCCAATTCCCCGAATGGACCATCTCCTTGATCATCTCAAGAGGGGGAAATACTTTAGTAAGACTGATCTAAAGTCTGGCTACCATCAGGTCCCAATAGAATAGACGAATGTATGGAAAACTGCCTTCAAGTCAAAAGAAGGTCTTTTTGAATGGTTGGTCATGCCCTTTGGTTTGAAAAATGCCCCAACAACTTTCATGAGGATGATGGGCGATATCTTGCGACCTTTCACTAATTTGTTTGTGGTGGTGTATCTGGATGACATCCTCATATACAATAAGACTTGGGTAGAACACTTGCATCATATTCAATAGTTTATGCACACTCTGCAGCAACACAAGCTATATGCCAACTTGGAAAAATGCTCCTTCGACATGGACAGGGTCCAGTACCTAGGCTACATTGTTGATGTGCATGGTTTACATGTTGATCCAGCCAATATCCAAGTCATCTGTGACTGGACATCCCCAAACACACTCACTGAGCTTCATAGCTTCTTAGGCCTTGCTAATTTCTATCGTAGGTTCATGTTGGGATTCTCCCATATTACATGGGTCCTCAGCCAAATAACCAGAGGTGGTGGTAAGGAAAAATTTGTGTGGGGTTTGTCCCAACAGAAAGAATTCGATGATCTGAAGCAGTGCTTGTGCTCCACCCCAGTAATTTCATTACCTGACCTACAACAACCCTTTGAGATCGAGACAGATGCTTCAGACTATGTTGTGGGCGCAATCATCACTCAACACAGCCACCCCGTGGCCTATCATAGTGAGACACTATCATATGTCGTCCATAAGTACCCTACTTAGGACAAAGAAATGTACTCCATTGTGCAAGCCTGTTGCCAATGGAGGCATTACATTCTTGGGAAGGAGACAGTCAACCACACAGATCATACGTAGTTGCAATTCATGTAGACACAAGGCAAATTGCAGAATGACTGTCATCAAAAGTAGTCCACATATTTTCAACAATTCCACCTTAACATCAAGTATAAAACATGAAGTACCCACCGAGTTGTTTATTGCCTCAGTCGACCCCCAGTCACGACACTCACCATAGTGCTCGATTCTTGTGGCCATGAGACCTATGGATGGCTCCACCTCTATGAGATAGATCCTGACTTCATCAACACCTACCAGATGTTGGGAGAAAACACAACTGTCACTAATTTCCATCTTCAAGACGGGTTGTTGTGCCATCTGGGCAATCTCTATGTTCCATCAAGCCATCGAGCGAAGATTATTTGGGAAGCCCACTATAGTCGGGTGGAAGGACACTTCAGCATGGAAACGATAGTGGCAGTGACATTTCTACTAGCTGAAACATCGACACGATGTCATCAAGTATATATGGTCTTGCACTACCTACGTTATTGCCAAATTGGCCACTAAGAAACAAGGCATGTGCACTCCTTTGCCTACTCTTGACAGGCCCTGGGAATCCATCTCAATGGACTACATGTTGGACCTTTCATCCACCAAATGGGGAAATGACTGTGTTTTTGTGGTTGTTGATCACTTTTCCAAAATGGCGATTCTAGCCACCCGCAAGAAGAGCATCACAGTGGAGGCCACTGCCAAGCTCTTCTTTGAAYGAGTGTGGGTACACTTCGATATCCCACAAAACATTATCTTAGATCGGAGCATTCGGCTCCTCATCACATTTTGATCGAACCTCTGGTCACTACTGGTCACCAAGCTCACCAAGTCCACTGCCTTCCACCCTCAGACAGATGGCCAAACCGAGGCCATCAACCAGATGATCGTGCATATCATGTGCATGTACAATTCCAACCACCCCCGCACCTGGGATGAGAGTGTTCCCTATGTTCAGCATAGCTACAACAGAGCCATACATAGCTCAACCAACCACAACCCCTTTCAAGTGAGGTTGGGATTTCAACCATTGGGTCCCATGGATGTTGCACTACCCCTTGCAACCACCTAGGCAGACTCATTGCATGGTCCAACTGGAGTTGACAAAGCCACACAGTTCATTGAGAAGATCTAGCACATCTGCCAACATGTTCAATATATTTCAAAGAAGTCCAATGCCAAGTACAAGCAGCGCCATGATCAACACTAGGTGCCACACCAATTTCAGGTGCGAGACAAAGTTTGGTTGCACTTGCAGAAAGAACACCTTACAAGGTCTCATTAGAAGCTTCGTCCACTCCATTATGGACCCTACACCATCACCAAGGATGTGGGTGACAATGATTTTGATCCCAACCTTCCCCCTTCCTTGGCTTGCACCCAATGTTGAATGTGGACCTCCTTCGACCTTATTTTCCACCATTATTGGACACGTCAAAGATAATAGAACAATTGAAACCAACTGTTAAGAACCAAATATCAATATAGCATAGAAAAACCTCAGAATAAGTACTCAACACCTTGAAAAGAGAGAAATTCGGATAATAAGCCTCTTCGAGGGGGAAACCTTCTTATGCCCACATAAATGTACAATTCCAAGATGATTCCAAATGAAAATGTCTCCTTGGTATATATAGAAGACTAGGAGGTATAATTACAACTAACAAAATAAAGCCGACATAAATAAAATAACATTACTGATGTAATATACCCCAATTAAGGGGTAATGAGCCACTATTTAGGGCTTAACATGCCCCTCCCCTTGAGACAAGTGTTTCCTGCAACACTTGAGTAACTCTGGATGCTTCTGTATAAAAGACTCATCTTCCCAAGTGGAATCTTCAGCAGGTAGTTTCCTCCATTTAATGAGATAGTTTGAAATGGATCTGTTCCTCAACTGGCAAGTTCTTGTGTCAGTGATGGATTCCGGATCCAATATGATTTTTCCTTCCTCGCCAAGTTCTGGCAATATAGTTTGAACTGGGATCTTGTCACCTATAACCTTCTTTAAGCATGAAACATGGAAAGCTGGGTGTACTCGTGAATATGCAGGCAACTCCAATTTGTATGCCATAGTACCAATCTTTTGCGACACCTTAGAAGGACCATAGTACTTTGGTGATAATTTATTATCCTTCTTGGCTTTCTTGAGGGACATCTGTTTGTATGGTTGTAGTCTTAAAAACACCCAATCCCCTACTTAAAAACTTTTTTCACTACGATGTTGATCTTCTTGTTGTTTCATGTGATTTTGTGCCATGGTCAGGTTGTCCTTTAATATTTGGAGAACTTATTGTTGATGCTCTATGTAATCTTCCACTGCTTGAACCTTAGATTTTTCTTTTAGAGAAGAAGTGATGGAAGGAGGGTGGTATCCATAGAGTGCCATAAATGGTGTCATTTTTTTTGTAGTATGAAAGGAAGTATTATACCACCATTCTGCCAAGGGTAACCACTTGAACCGTTGTGTTTGTTTATTAGAGACAAAGAAACGAAGGTAGCCTTCCAGACATTCGTTCACTATCTCGGTTTGTCCATCAGATTGAGGATGAAATGATGAGCTATGAGCCAATTTAGTACCCAAACAAGAAAATAATTTTGTCCAAAAATGTCCAGTGAAGATGGGATCTTTGTCACTTACAATAATCTTTGGGTTGCCATGCAGCTTTTGAACTATATCCATGAATGCGGTGGCAACTGTACTGGCTTTGAAGGGATGAGAGAGTGCACAAAAGTGTGCGTACTTGGTCAGTCTATCAACAATCACCATGATGACACTCTTTCCTTCAGACTTTGGTAACCCTGTGATGAAATCCATGGAAACCTCCTCCCAATGTTGACTTGGGATGGCTAATGGTTGTAAAAGACCCGGGGTCTTAATTGTTTCAACCTTATTTTGTTGGCAAACCAAGCATTCTGCCACAAACCTTTGAACATCAGTTTTAAGGCCATCCCAAAAAAATTCCTTCTTGACCCTATGGTAGGTTTTCAAAAATCCTGAGTGCCCTCCTACTGGAGAGGTGTGCAATTTCAATAGTACGTTTTGTTTGAGTTGGGAGTTCTTACATAAATATAAGCGATCTTTGTACCATAGTGAATCATTTTTCCATGCAAATGTATCTGATGTACTAGAATCCTCTTGCAACCTTTGAATGAGAGTCCACACTTTTTCGTCATTCTTCCATTCATCCCTTGCTTCTATTATCCAATCGGGTTGGATGATTGAGATAGCACAGAGAAAGGCCTCAACGTCTTCATCCTTTCTTGAGAGTTCATCTGCCACAACATTTTGCTTCCTTTTTTTATAGACAATTTCAAAATCATAACCCAATATCTTGGTTACCCATTTTTGTTGTTCTTATGAAGATAGTCTTTGTTCCAAGAAGTATTTAAGACTATCATGATCTGTTTTGACCTTGAAGTGCCTACCTATTAGGTAAGGATGCCATTTCTTCAATGCATGTAGTATTGTCGTCATTTCCTTCTCATAAATGGGTTTGTGTAAGTCCTTTCCTTTGAGTGTTCGACTTTCAAAATCTAGGGGCCTTCCTTCTTGCATTGGGACAACACCAATTCCATTTCCCAAGGCATCACATTCCACAATAAAGGTTTTTGTGAAGTCTGGAGTGGTCAAGACAGGAGCTTTGCACATCACCTCTTTAAGTTGTTCAAAAGCTTTAGTTGCCTCTAGAGTCCGTGAAAATGCATCCTTCTTAGTTAGTTCCATTAAAGGTGTTGCTATTCTTCCATAGTGTCGAACAAACTTGCAGTAGTAACCCGTCAAGCCCAAAAATCCTCTAAGATTCTTCAATGTTTTGGGAATTGTCCAGTCCATCATGGCCTTAATCTTGTTAGGGTCTACCTTGACACCTTCATGAGATACAATATGACCCAAATACTCTACCTCCTTCACTCCAAAGAAACATTTGGATGGTTTTGCATATAGTTGTTTCTCCTTTAGTAGTTGTAGCACCTTGTCAACATGTTGCACATGATCCTTCCAAGACTTGCTATAGATTAGTATATCATCAAAAATACTAACACAAATTTTCGAAGGAAGGGCTTGAAAATGGAATCCATCAACCCTTGGAATGTGGAAGGTGCATTTGTAAGGCCAAAAGGCATGACCAAAAATTCATAATGGCCTTCATGAGTTCAGAATGTTGTTTTTGGAATATCTTCTTCCTTCATTCTAATCTGATGATACCCTGAACGAAGATCCAACTTTGTGAAATAGATTGCTCCATGTAGTTAATCTAATAATTCATCAATGACGAGAATGAGAAACTTATCTTTAATAGTGATCTTGTTTAGCTCTCTATAATCTGGACACATATGCCATGAGCCATCTTTCTTGAATACCATTACCACTGGTGCAGAGTAAGAACTTTGGCTAGGTCTAATAATGCCATCCTCTAACATTTCTTCAACCATGCACTCAATTTCATTCTTCGAGGCATAAGGGTATCTGTATGGCCTGATGTTAGGAGGAACACTCCCAGGAAATAGGTGAATATCATGATCATGATTTCGAGTGGGTAGAAGACCTTTGGGAATATCTTCAAATACTTTGGAATGCTTATCAATGATCCCTTGGAGATCTTGAGGAATTGATGGCTTAGATGTTTGAACATCTAGTGAGAATAGTTGTGCAATAACACCTTGATGCCCCTTTTTCAATAATTTTTTCATGCCATTAGAGCTTATCACCTTACTAGGTTTCCCTGTGATACCTCTTAACTCAATTTCTTTTCCTTCCAATGAAAATTTCATGAAAAGTTCTTGAAAATTAAAAGCCATTGTTCCTAATGATTGTAACCATTGGATTCCTAGTACAATGTTAGCACCACCCATGGGTATAGCAATCATTGGACTATTCATTACATATTCCCCCATAGTTAGATTGATCTTATTGCATTTTCTTGAGCAATTGATAGTTCCTCCATCTGCAATTATTACTTGAAACTCTGGCGCTGGATATACAAAGCAATTGAGATCTTTGGCTAATTTATAGTGAATGAAATTATGAGTACTACCAGAATCAATTAGGACTATTACCTTTTTCTTTTTGATATATCCTTCGATCTTGAGGGGAGGAGTGCTAATTCCAGCCAATGCATTACATGATATCGTGGGAGTCAACTCTTCAGACAAAATTGCTTCTACATTTTCATCTTGAGATGGTTCTTGTTCTTGTTCTTCTTCCTCTTCAAAATCTATGTAGAATAACTTCTTCTCACCACACTTATGTCCCTTACTATACTTGTTGTCACAATTAAAGCATAAACCTTTTGCTTTTCTTTCCTCTAATTGTTGAGGTGTCAACCTTGTAGGTTGAGGTGTTTTAGAAGAAGGAGCATTATTCTCTCTATAGATGTTAGGATTGGTCCTTCTAGTAGCCATAGCCATATTTTTACTTTCAACATTTCTTGACACCCTAAATTCATTCTCCAATGATTTGGGTTCCCAAAGGCAAACCTCATGTTGAATGTTATCCTTTAAAGTTCCTATGAATACATCAATCAAGTGCTCATCTGGAATATTTGTTACCTTTATATTCAATCTTTGGAAGTTCTCAATGTGCTATGTAATTGAACCCTTTTGCTTGAGATTTATCAATTGGCTAAAGAAGGTATTGCTCCTTGTATCGTCATAGTGTGCTATCATTTCTTCCGTGAAAATTCTCCAAGTGACAAGTGATTTGCGAGAACAAAGCCATCGATACCATACAAATTGATTGGGTTCTAAATATAAAGAAGCAATTCGTACATTTTGTGTATGTGGCACATTATGTAGATCAAAGAATTGCTCCATCTGAAGTATCCATGTGATTGGGTCCTTGCCATCAAACTTCCTCATATCGATCTTAGGAATGTGGTTGGTCTTCAACCCAAAGTTGGAGTTTCTCCATTCTGGATTCACCTTCCTTGTGTCCTCATCATGAATTTCATGGGACACATTTTCACTTTCAAGTGTCCTCTCTATTAGGAAGTTTTTCAATCCTTCCATGATCTCCCCTTTTAAACCATCCATCTTAGTATTTATTGCCTCAAACTTATCTTTTGTTGAATCCATCATCTCTTGTAATTCATCTTTTGTTACTATCTTCTTTTGTAAATCATTTATGTCCCTACGCATTTCTTCACCTTCATCAAGAGTCCATGTAGGATTTTCTGGAGTCTTATTTGGTGTAGAAGTTCCATTTTTGGGTGGCATGATGGCCAAGTATCACTTTTGAACCTTGATTTTGAGGTGGTTCTGATAGACAATATTTCTTCTGTTGTATCTCCAAAGTTTCGACCCTTCTGGGTATGAAACTTTCTTTTTTGTAGTTCTCTAATATTTCTTCTCTGCAATGCCACGGGTCTGATCAAAATTGGATGTGCCAAATGGAATTTACAGTAACTTCCCCACAACTTGCTAATTTTTGGCCTTTCCAGGAGATCTAACTTGTATAGCGTGCCCCGCACAAAATAATTGACATAAAATTTTGAAACTCGTACCAGATATACTACAGACTGTCAAATATCCGATGCAACTAGTCTCACTCAATTTGGATATTCTAGGAAGAAGTTATGATTTTTTTACCTGGAACACCTTCTTGAGACTAGTCAATAGGACTAGTCAGATACCTTATATTCCACATGGTGTATCTAAAACTGTGCGTTGACCCAGAAGCTGAACTTCTTACATAGATACCTTACTAATTTCTGTAAATGTCCTCCAGATTTCAGGGTCTGAAATGTTACAGAAAAAATTTATAGCGAAAATTCCACAATGACTCAGTTCAGGATGATTCCAGAACCCTATCTTGCATAGGTTGTATCTCCGAAAGTATAAGGTCTCAGGAGCTTAAATTTTAACCCAACGTACCTTGATCTGTCTACTAAATATCCTCCAAGCCATTCCTTCTAAAACGTTGTAGAAAAAAAGTTATAGCGAAAATGCCAGGGTGTCTCAGATGTAGCAGCGAAACCCCAAGACCTTGAGCTCTGATACCATATGTTAAGAACGAAATATCAATATAGCATAGAAAAACCTCAGAATAAGTACTCAATGCCTTGAAAAGAGAGAAATTTAGATAATAAGCCTCTTCGAGGGGGCAACCTCCTTATGCCCACATAAATGTACAATTCCAAGATGATTCCAAATTAAAATGTCTCCTTGGTATATATAGGAGATTAGGAGGTATAATTACAACTAATGAAATAAAGCCGACATAAATAAAATAACATTACTAATGTAATATGCCCTAATTAAGGGGTAATGAGCCACTATTTAGGGCTTAACACCAACAGATCTCAACCCTGATTGCATGGAAAATACATCCATAGATCATATCATGGACACATAGGTCAAGGGAACTCGCCAACAAAGGATCTAGCGTTATCAGGTTGTCAAAGCAGGGCAACTCCTGCACCAAAGCAAGCGGCTCACCCGGGGCCAAATTCAACAAAAATTTCCTCATTTTATGGGGGCACTCAATGCAATGGAGACTATTGTTTCCTAAGGGGGAGGATTAATCTAGGAGGATCTCGGTGGCCACCCACCTTTTTCAACTGGCTCAAAATAGTTTTTGGCAACTTACTATTTTTAGCAGTTTTTCAGTTCCTGAACTTTCGGGCGATTTTAAGGGCCCAAATGATGATTTTTTGCGATCGGTCACCTTAATAATAGTCAAAGGCTCTAATTGAGCCCCCTAAATTAATCTCCTCGTTAATACCTTTCCAATGAGATATCGTGTGCCCTAAACAATATGCAAAAGTTACGACCCCGGGAAGTTGATGTACTAACTTACCCCAACTGGGCCCACATGACTTTTGGCGCTTCATCTCCTAGGGTTAGGTTTTTGGATGTCTATGGTTTTGGAATTCATGTTTATTGTAAAAATTCTTTCAGAGCCTCATTGTATCTCATATTCTTGCAAATGAGCATAGTTGTCACATCTCTTCTCAGAGATAATCTGCCACCATTCTAGCAAGCATGTTTTTAGTATGCATTTTACAGTTTTCAACATATTTCTTATTTACTAGAAGTCAAGTTTAACTGTATCTCTGTTATTTTTTATTGCGCCTCTGTGTTAATATTATAAATCTATGGTTTCATTTCGTTCCACTCATAAATCCATATCAATGTTTCAATTTTAATTCACTACATGCTTAGACTATGACTAATTACAATATAATGTGAAGTAATATTCAATAAATAATCACATAGTAAAACATTAAATATAACCTATAAAAAAGATGAACTTGGATATCTCTTAAGTCATTTTTTCTATACATAGCCTCTATGTCCACAACAATATATGTATATATCTAACTCGTTGCAAAAACACCACCAATATTCCTTTTGAAGTAGAACCACATGACAAACCATTTGTCAATATAGAATGAAACATTTGACTCTAGTAAAATAGTTTGTATAAGTAAAAGAATAATAAGAACTTGCATGTTTCAAGAGACTATTGAGTTTACTCCAATCCCATCAATAACATGTCATACTTGTATACTTAATATCAATTTAAAGTTTCCAATTAGGTACTCAACTATAAAGTGAAATAGGTCTTCTCTACTTTGATCCTTCCAAATGTAAGAGGTAAATCAAATTTGTAAATAGGGAACAACCACTTCACATAATGATTTACACTTTTAAGAACAAAAAATCAACGAGTTTCCGTATGAATAAAAAATCAATGAGATTCTATATGAACTTTACATACTCTATATTTGTCTTAAAAACAATATTTCTACACAAGACACGTAGATAAACACATCATATACGGAAAATGATATGACAAATCTACTTTTGTTTGTCTTTAGTTTTTGTAACATAAAGATACATACATTGTAAATATGATCCTATGGAAGTGTGGGAAAACCTCATTTGCAATATTTGTTTCTCCACAATGCACAAATACCACCATATAGGCCATTACATTGAAACTAAGCAAAATAGCCATATGAAACATCAAATTTAACTTGCCACATTATTCACAGAGTTTAATAAGTAGGGACCATTGATTTAACCTTTTTTTATGGTGCTTCATTGAAATTTGGTGTCTCAAATTGCTAGAAAAAAAAACCACAAAATACAGTCAAAATTATTTTTTAATTGCATGGGCCGATTTAGAAACGTCAAAAACCCATAGTGTACTTGGATTATGCAATCTATGTGAAAATATTAAAAAGGGAGAAAAAAATGAAATTTGAAAACTCAAAAAATATTTTATTATTACAACAATAGAAAAACAACATCTTACAAATTACATGACTGCATATCTTTTAAACATATTGTGGATTGCATCTCACTCCCATCTATTTGACACTTATTCTATGACACCTAACACATAAACAACACAATAATGCTTGTTGATAAGACACTCACACTAGTGAATGTAATTGTGAATTTATTTTGGAGTTATATCTCCAACACTCACCCTACAACAAAACATCTATGAACAAACCACTTTCTAGCATGAACACATATATGTGTTTCCCATATGTTAATCATCCTTCCTCCAACACCCAACTTGAAGGCATGTTGAGGGGCCTATATTTTCCTATGACAACCATTTTTTTAATTTGCTTTGATGATCCTTCTTCCTTTGATTCCTTTGGACCTACATGCACTCACCTCCTCCATGGATACCACTCCAAGTTGTTTGGGGAAGACATACCAAAAACCACATTGTTCTGTGGTAACCATTCCAAAATGTGTTGTACTAGGTTGATGTAGCCAATAAACTCTTATTCATTCACGAGATCTAAAAACCATGCAAACATATGAGAATGGAAGACAAATCTCTTTTATTCATTATCCATCTTAACTATTGCAATGGAAGTTCAACCCCTTATAACTACTATCTAAGATTTTTGAAAACAACTAATTTTAGAAAGTTCTCGCATGACTCTAAAACTGATCAATAACTAAAATCTAACTAGAACAACACTATTTTTCAACTCGCTTTTCTGATTAGGTGCATAAATGAAGAGATAACTAATAATTACTAATTTAAAAATTCTTATAAAAACACTAAAACCCCAATTTGAGGCCTTATATGAAGGAATTTTGCCTCGAAAAAGTGTTGAAATGATGTTCGATCGGAAGGATCAGATCGACACAATAATGAAATCTTCGAGACACAATTCCCTGTAAAATTTTATCCAAAACAAATAACCGAGTCAAAATTTATGACACTCAAAAATCCCTACATCATTCTCCTATGGTCGAAAAGAACACAGCTCCTACAAGTTACTATGTTCAAAATTTTTCCACTTAACGAGATCTAGCCTCTAGGTTCAACAAATACTCTCTACTAGTGATACCCTATGTAATCCATGTACTCTCTACTGGTGCTATGCTTTCCCACTAGACCAGATATCAATTGCATTGGCCTTGCCGAGTATGAAGGGTCTTCTTATCTAAAATATGCACAATCTTTTCCTTTTTTCTTGCTTGAATGACCTATTGCCAATCCACCCCCGCCTCACTGTCATCACCCAGATTGTTGTTGAGTATGTGTAAAATTCTTTGCACGAGTAGTATTTTTTGCCTCGATTTTCGTGTCCATTGAGCGGTTTTTCGACACATGGTTTTTTGTCGATGGTTTTCTATTTCCGGTTAAGGAATTAGGGTTATTGATTAATCCAGGTCATTGGGTTAGGTTTAGGTTAGGGCTCCTATATGTATATTGTATTGTAAAAAATGTATCACTATGAATGAATATAGAATATGTTGGTTTTCCCGGTTTGGGTTTCCAGGGGAAAAATCTCTGTGTAA
Organism: Picea mariana; assembly: GCA_032191745.1. Lineage (NCBI taxonomy): Eukaryota > Viridiplantae > Streptophyta > Pinopsida > Pinales > Pinaceae > Picea > Picea mariana. The sequence continues at coordinate 311,294 of JASDQU010738280.1, forward strand.
TGTTTGTATTTGCCATTGTATCTTTTCTATTCTTTTACTGAAAATCTGTTTGCAGTAAATATCGTACAAGGTTAAAATCTACATTTGGTATCAGAGCTTTGTTGGCTTCAGGGGGACGCCTTTGTGGTCAAGGGTTTGGCTTAGGACTGTGATAAGCCTTGTTACAATGGGAGATTTGTGGTATTGATTTTTCAGGTGAAAAGAAATGGCGAGCAATTCGAAAATGGAGATCGAGAAGTTTAATGGGAAAAGTTTTGAGTTGTGGAAGCTCAAGATGGAAGTTTTTTTGGTGGACAAAGATAAGTGGATCGCGATAGATCTAGGTACTGCACCTACAGGAACTTCAACAGATGAATGGAAAAAGTTGGATTGGAAGGCGAAGAGCAAAATCTGACTTTGTCTCTCAGATTCAGTATTACTGAATGTGTTAAAGGAAGCTACAACCAAGGATTTATGGGATAAGTTGGGGAAGTTGTATCAATCTAAGTCCCTAGTAAATAAACTATTCCTAAGAAATAAGTTGTATAACCTGAGGATGAGAGATGGAGACTCGGTGGCACATCATTTGAATGCCTTCAATATTGTGGTAAGTCAGTTAGTATATGTTGATATTAAAATTTCAGATGAAGATAAATGTATCAATTTAATGTGTTCTTTACTAGACTCATGGGATAGTCTGGTTGTGTCCATAGGTAGTAATACAACTACCTTGAAGTTTGATGAAGTGGTCTCATCCTTGTTGTCGGAGGAGATGAGACTGAAGAATATGGAAGGACAGAGCACAGACGCATTATTTGCGAGGACGTTCCCAAGAAAGAAATAGATCTAAGTTATCAAGTGGGAGATCTAAGTCTAAGGGTAGATCTAAATCTCTCGGAAAGTTTGTAAAGGTATGTTGGAGATGTGGAAAAGAAGGGCACTACAAGAAGCAATGTAGATCCAAAGTTGAGAAAAAGAAGGGATCTGAAGAATCTCCTTCTACAAAAGAAAAGACCTCCAAGGAAGAAGGATGGGATGTGTATTTGGCTTCTTCAAGCACACATTCAAATCATGAGGCATGGTTGGTTGACTCTGTTTCCATCCTTTCATATGACTCCCCACAGGGAATGGTTATGTGAATATGAAAGGTATGATGCAGGTAATGTTTTCTTAGGTGATGATTCGACAACCAAAATAATAGGACGAGGAAAAGTCAAATTGAGGCTCATAGATGGAAGGATTAAAACACTGCCTAGTGTTCTACACATCCCAAGTTTGGCTTGAAATTTGATTTTTGTAAGCAAAATGGACGATGCGGGGGTAAAAACAATATTTGAAAAGGAAACCTGCAGGATGGTTCGAGGAGCAATGGTGTTGTTGAAGGGAGTTTGGTTTGGAACTCTGTATAATATTTAAGGAAGCACTATTAGTGATGGGTGTAATAGTTCCATTGTTCCTGATATTGGAGTTGAAGAAGAAAGAACTCCTACAGTCTCTGGAGAAAAGGTTATGCTGTGGCATCAAATACCGAGGCATATTGGAGAGAAGGGTCTTCGACTACTACGCGGTAAAGGTATGGTTGAAGGTATGTCTAACTGCTCTCTGGATTTTCATTTCTGTGAACATTGTGTATATGGGAAGCAGAATCAGGTAAGATTCCCTTATGGTGCAACGAGGGCAGAAGGAATCTTACATCTAGTTCACAGTGATGTTTTTCAACCTGTATTGGTCCCATCATTGGGAAAATCTATGTACTATGTCTCATTTATAGATGACTTCTCGAGGAATACTTGGATATATTTCTTCAGGAAGAAATCTGAAGTCTTTGATAGGTTTAAAGAGTTTAAGGCTCTTGTTGAGAATCAAACAAAGAAAAGAATTAAGGTGCTAAGGACAAATAATGGCAAAGACTTCTGCAAGAATGAATTTGAAGAATTATGTAAGAAGTGTGGTATGAGCAGAATGGAGTTGCAGAAAGGATGAACAGGACGTTGATGGAAAAAACAAGGTACATGCTAAGTGGTGTTGGGTTAGAGCAAGAATTTTGGGCAGAAGCAGTGGGTACTGCATGTTACCTGGTCAACAGATCACCCTCATCAGTGTTGTATGACAAGACTCCACAAGAGGTATGGACTGGTAATAAATCTTCTCTCACACATATCAAGCTATTTGGTTGTGATGCATATGTTCATGTTCCAAAGGAAAACAAGAGTAAGCTAGATAAGAAGGTTGAAAAGAGTATCTTTATTGGATATAAAGATGGTCTCAAAGGTTATAAGCTTTGGAACCCAGAAACTAAGAAGGTAGTGTATAGCCAAGATGTGGTATTTAGAGAAATGAAGGATGTTGTTAAAAAAGAATTCCTACCAAGTAAGGAAGAACCAGAGAAAATAGAGTTTGATTTAAAGGATGATGAGTCGGACTCTATAGAAGAACATGAATCAGAAGAAGAAGATCCTCATACTCCAGTATTGAGGAGATTGGTTCGAGAAAGAAGGCTATCGAAAAGGTATACTCCATCTGATTTCCGTTCAAATTTTGCTTTGTCTATTACTGATTATGATCCTAGAACTGTCAAGGAGGCAGTGGATTCAGAGGATGGAAATCTCTAGAAAAGGGCCATGGATGAAGAAATGGAAACTTTGGATAAGAATGAGGCTTGGGATTTAGTGGAGTTGTCGACTAGAAGAAATCCCATTGACAACAAATGGGTATTTAAAAAGAAGCTAAATGCAGAAGGAAAAGTGGAGAAATACAAAGCTCGGTTAGTAGCAAAGGGTTATTCCCAGTTTGAGGGAATTGATTTTGGTGAGATTTTTTCTCATGTTTCCAAGTTAACCTCTATAAGATTTATGTTATTTGTTGTTGTTGCATTTGATTTTGAAGTAGAACAGATGGATGCGAAGACAACATTCCTACATGGGGACCTAGAAGAAGAAATCTATATGAAGTAGCTAGAAGGATTTGTTGTGAAGGGAAACAAGGAGCTAGTATGCAAGTTGAACAAGTCTGTGTATGGTTTGAAATAATCACCAAGGATGTGGTATCAAAAATTTGATACTTATATGTTGGGACTTGGCTTCTCAAGAAGCAAAGAGGACCATTGTGTGTATTTTAAATTAATTGGTGATCATTTGATTTATTTGGTCTTGTATGTGGATGACATGTTGTTGATAGGAAACAACAAGGAGATTATCCAGGATGTGAAAACTCAGTTGTCCTCTAAATTTGACATGAAGGATCTCGGTGCTTCAAATTTCATTTTGGGCATGGAAATTAAAAGAGAACGGAAAATGAGGAAACTCTGGATAAATAAGAGAAAATATGTCGAGACAATATTGCAGAGGTTTAATATGCAGGAATGTAAATCGGTCAAGGTTCTTATTCCTGTTGGTGTAAAGTTATCTTCAGATTAGTCTCCCAAGACATGGGAAGAGGAGGAGGACATGTCTCGTGTTCCATATGCAAGTGCAGTTGGCAATTTGATGTATGCAATGGTCTCTACTAGACCGAACATTGCACATGTAGTGGGATGTTTGAGCAGGTATATGTCAAAACCAGGGAAGGAGCATTGGCCAACAATAAAAAGGGTTTTCAAGTATTTGTGTGGCACTGCTAGCTATGGATTGTGCTACCAAGGAAGACCGGGATTGGATAGAGTGGTGGATATACATGGCTTTGTGGATGCATACTGGGCTGGAGATCTGGATCATAGGAGATCTACAAGTGGGTATGTATTTAACCTGTTTGGAAAGGCAATAAGTTGGATGAGCAAAATATAGGTTGTAGTGTCACTTTCAACTACAGAAGTTGAATACATGGTAGCCACTCATGCAAGTAAGGAAGCAGTATGGTTACAAAGATTGTGTTCAAGTATTGGGTTGGTACATCAAGCTGTAAGGATAGATTGTGATAGTCAGAGTGCAGTTTTTCTGGCGAAGAACCCGACTTATCATTCAAAGACAAAGCATATTGATATTCAATATCACTTTGTGAGAGACATGGTTGAAGAAAATAAAGTATTGTTGATGAAGGTGAACACTTTGAAGAATGTTGTAGATTCATTAAAAAAATCTGTAAGAACTGAGAAGTTCTCTTGGTGTAGAGGATCCATGGGCATTGTTGCCTTGGATTGTTGACTATGTAACCTTGTAACCCCCTACATGCAAAGAAAACAACAAGTGGGAGAATGTTGGGTATGTGTTATATTCTTTGCAAGAGCGGAAAAGCATGCGTTACACTGGGCGTGAAACCCCCCTGCGTGGGGGTTCGAGAGCAGCGCCCCCGAGAATTTTTTTTTTCCTCTGGAAACGTGTCGCATTTTTGCCTCGATTTTCATGTCCATTGTCGGGCGGTATTTTGGCACATGGTTTTTTGCCGATGTTTTTCTATTTCCGGTTAAGGAATTAGGGTTGTTGACTAATCCAGGTCATTGGGTTAGGGTTTGGGATGCCACTGGATCCTATATGTATATTGTATTGTAAACAATGTATCACTATGAATGAATATAGAATATGTTGGTTTTCCCGGTTTGGGTTTCTTGGGGAAAAATCTATGTGTATTGTTTGTATTTGCCATTATATATTTTCTGTTCTTTTACTGAAAATCTGTTTGCGGTAAATATTGTACAAGGTTAAAATCTACAATCGTCCCCATGGAAAACATATAAGTTAGAAACATTAAACACATGGGAAATATCGAGATCAGCTGGTAAATAGACCTTATAATCGTTTTCGTTAATTTTCTTCAGAATCTTGCAAGGACCAATTTTCTTACACTTCAATTTGTGAATGGTTCCTCTAGGAAACTGCTCTTTTCGTAAATAAACCATCACCAAATCACCTTCATTGAATACCTAGTATTGTCGGTGAGCATATTTTATAATTTTGTTTTGTTCATTACCAGCCTGGATTTTTTGTCTCACCTATTGTTGCAATTGTTGAATGTGTTCTGCAAATTCCTCCCCAACATCCTTGATCCTATCCTCAATCGATTGTTACACCAAATCTAGGACACCCATAGGATTTGTATTGTAAACAACTTGAAATGGAGATTTACCTATAGATCTATTCACTGAACTATTGTATGTGAATTTTGCTTAAGGTAAAGCCAAAACCCACTTCTTGGGCTTCTCTCCAACAATGCACCATAACAGGTTTCCCAAACTCTGATTTACTACCTTGGTTTTCCCATCTATTTGGGGGTCATAGGCACTACTGAACTATAATTTAGTCCCCACTTTCTTCCATAAATTCCTCCAAAAGTGACCCAAGAACTGAGTATCTATATCATAGGTAATAGTTTTTGGAACCCCATGCAATCCAACAATTTCTGGAAAAAACAATTATGCCAATCTTGATGCGTCACTAGTCTTCTTGCAAGCAATGAAATGAGCCATTTTAGAGAACCTATTAACAACCACGAAAATAGAATCATTACCTTGTTGTGTGTTTGGGAGCCCCAACACAAAGTCCATGCTCAAATATGTCCATGGGTCTGTGGGCACTAGTAATGGAATATACAACCATGTGTTATGTGAGTGTCCTTTATCCATTTGAAAAATCCTACATCGTTCCACATACTTTGTTATATCCTTTTTCATCTTCGGCCAATAATACTTATCTTCGATTAAGGCTAGCATCTTATCCTTTCCAAAATGTCCTGCCAAACCATTACTGTGAAGTTCTCTGATAATATTTTCTCTCATAGAACTAATTGGAATGCATGGTTGTTTTCCTTTGAAGAGGTAGCCATCTTGCATAAAATATTCACCATGAATAAGATCTATGTTCCTAGCGACTGGATTCTTCAATTGTTCCACAATCTCCCAAAAATCGTTATCAGACACATAAAGATCCTTTAATGCAACAAACCCAATTACTTGATTTTCAATGGTTGTCAAAATAATAGTGTGCTAACTCAAAGCATTTGCAACTTGATTATGTCTTCCTGATTTGTGCTTCGGGACAAAGGTGTAGCCTTGTAAGAAAGAGACCCATTTTGCATGTCTATTGTTCAATTTCTTTTGGGTGTTTACATATGTTAATGCAATATGATCAGTAAATAACACAAACTCCTTCAACACTAAATAATTCCTCCAATATCGCAATGATTTCACAATTGCATAAATTCTACATCATATGTGGAGTAGTTATTTCTTTCCTGATTCAACTTTTCACTAAAAAATGCAATTGGTCTACCTGCTTGGCTAAGTATAGCTCCAATGCCTACATGTGAAGCATCATAGTCTACCTCAAACACTTTATCAAAATCTGGTAAGGCTAATATAGGTGTCTCATTTACCTTCTTCTTTAGAAACTTACATCTTTCCTCAGCTTCATTGGTCCACACAAATGTCTTGTCTTTGGTCCAATATATTATGGGCGCTACAATACTACTAAAATTTCAAATAAAGTTTTGGTAAAAGTTGTCCAACCCATGAAAACATCTTACCTTTGTTACGCTCTTGGGACTAGGCCACTCCAAAATTTCTATGACCTTCTTTAAATCCATCTTGACTCCTTCTATTGAGATGACATAACCCAAAAATACCAAATTTTTTTCCAGGAACCTACATTTCTTCTAGTTTGGATAAAGATGATGTTTTCTCAACGCATCCAATATAATTTTTAAATGTTACAAGTGATCTTCTTTATTGTTACTAAAAACTAGGATGCCATCAAAATAAACAACAACAAACTTACCAATATAAGGTCGAAGCATTGTATTCATCAACCACATGAAAGTACTAGGTGCATTGGACAACCCAAATGGCATCACCATCCATTCATATAGTCCATCCCTAGTCTTGAAGGCAATTTTCCATTCATCCCCTTCACGAATCTGGATCTGGTGGTATCCACTTCGCAAATCAATTTTACTAAAATATTTATCTTTGGCTAGCACATCCATCCTGTCCTCTAAGCGCGATATAGGAAACCAATATTTGATGGTAATTTTATTGATTGCTCTGTTATCTGTGCACATCCTCCACATATTATACTTTTTGGGAGTCAACAATGTCAGTACAACACAGGGACTCATGCTTTCTCTTACCATGCATTTCTTTATAAGTTCTATCACTTTCCAATTGAGCCCTGCATGTTGTGTAGGACTCATCCTATAGGTGATCTGATTAGGCAAAGATGATCCTAATATTAGATCAATGTGATTTTGAATATCCTTCTTTGGTGGAAGACCATCAACTAGTTCATTAGGGATAACATCAACATATTCTTCTATTAATGCATAGTAGAATCTTGTTGCCTTCGTGTCCTTAACAAGCTCTCTTTCCGACAACATATTCTCAGCTTTCCCCTCATCCTTAAGGGGCAATAAAACAACTTTTGATCCATCCTTACAAAAGGTGTAGGCATTCTTTTCTCCATTATGCATGATTTTTTTGTCATATTTCCAAGGCCTCCCCTTTAACAAATGACATGCATCCATCAGAATGGCATCACACCAGACTTCATATTTATAAGTCTTACCGATGGAAAATTTGATCAAACGTATTTTATTAATGGTGACTTCATTCCCTTTTTTGAACCATGCAATTTGGTAAGAATAGGGATGTGTTTCACAACGTAATTTCAACTTATCTACCATCTCTTTAGAAACCATACTCTCACAACTACCACTATCAACAATAACTTGACACACCTTTCCCCCAGAAGTGCATCTAGTTCGAAAAATATTCATCCGAAGCCAAGAATATTCATTGTGACTACTATGTCTTTTTCCAAGAATCACCATTGACCTCTGTATCATGAGATTCTCCCCCATATCGGGAGGGACGTCAGATTCATCTCCTTCTTCACCATTCTCAGCTTGGACCAAGTTTAAACTAGGTTGTTTTCCTTGCTTCGACTCTTGCATGTTATAATTTGGGCATTCAAATGCTCAATGACCCTCTAGACCACACCTAAAACACACATAAGGTCCTCCTTTGCCACCACCATAACCTCTACCCCTATTAACTCCTCTTCCTCATGGTTTATTCAGGTTATCTTATTGAGTATTTTCTGCTTTCTCAGTTCCTTGGGATGATTTGCCTCTGCCATAATTAAAACCACCCCGTGAGGTAGACAATGTACGCCTCCTTGCTCCTCTATTGCTTTGAGCAAATTGTCGGTTTTTTTTTTTTCCTCGACCTTTACGGCTAATTGGTATGCCTCTTCCATCATGTGAACCCTATGCATGCTCACTTCATCTTGAATAGAAAATTTTAAACAATTCACATACCTTGCAGCCAGTTGTTCATCAGTTTCTTAGTGATCCATGTGAATGGACAACTAATAAAACTGGTTTGTGAATTCCTCCAAGGTGGACAAGTTTTGCTTCAAGTTATGAAATCTACAAGAAAGGGTCTGGGCATAGTCCAAAGGTAAAAAAAAATCTTGCAATTTCTTCTCCATCTTATTCCAGGTCCTAATTTTGTCTTTTCCTTTTTTTGTTTTGTCTTTCTGCACATGATCATGGCATGACCCTTCAACTTGGTGCATGCAAATTTCACCTTCTTTTCCTCTGTCATAGGCTTCCATTCCAAAAAACATTCCATGGTGTTCAACCAATCTAGTAACTCCTTTGGTTTAAGACTCCCTGCATATTTTGAAACTTCCATTTTGATCCCATCATTTCTCTCTTCTAGAGCCTTGAGAATCCTTTCTTCAAAAGTCATGTGCTCTAATTGTTCTTCTTCATGTTCTTCGTGTTCTTCTTCATGTTCTATATGGTGATCTACATCTCCTTGGTATGTTTCCTCATCAGACACTTCTCTTTATAATATTATTTGACTAGCCAACACGTTTGTAAGATATTCTACTTGCCTTTGGAGATTTTGCATATCTCTACACATCTGAGCAAGATCCGCTCTTCCTCTTCCTCTCCCAACCATCTTCTTTCTCTAATACCAGATGATGCATCCAATAAACTTTAATTCATTCATGATATCTAAAAACCATGCAAACACACAAGAATGGAAAATAATTCTCTTTTATTCCTTCTCCATCTTAACTATTACAATGGAAGTTCAACCCCTTATAACTACTATCTGAGATTTTCAAAAACAACTAATTTTAGAACATTCTTGCATGACTCTAAAACTGACCAATAACTAAAATCTAACTAGAGAGACACTATTTTTCAACTCGCTTTTCTGACTATTTTTCAACTAATTTAAAAATCCCCATAAAACACTAAAACCCCAATTTGAGGCCTTATATGAAGGAATTTGGCCCCAGAAAAGTATCAAAGCGATGTTCGATTTGAAGGATTAGATTGACACAATAGTGGACTCTTCGAGACACAAGTCCCTATAAAATTTCAGCCCAAACGGATAATCGAGTCAAAAGTTATGACCCTCAGAAATCCCTGCATCATAGGTCCTTCACACAAGTCAAGAAAACACCAATTGATGTATGTAGCATCGGAGAGGTACTTCCATGTTGATTTGTATCTAACACGTGGGAGTCGTCCTTAATACCTCTCAGGACTTAGGAGATTCACTTTATAAAGTGATTATTAAAGTGAATGTACTTTTGTAATTATTATGAGTTTAATTTAATTAAATGTCTAAGTATTTGACATTAGTGAATTAAATTAAATCCTAGCCATTAGATCTAAAGTGAAGGTGAGTGTTGCGTTCTTTTTGTCACAAGAGTGAGCAAAAAGGAGTCTCTTAACTATCTAGTTAGGTTATCTAGAAAGGACAACAAAGAGTTAGTTGGTTAATGGATCAACTAACATAAAGAAACAAGAGATAAACAACAAGGAAATGAATCTAAACTAAGAAAATAATAACTTGAAATGAATGCACAAAGAAAACACAAGAGAGACATACCAAGTAAATTGATCTTCGAATTGATACTCCTTCGAGAAATATGGGAACTTATGAGTCCCCTCTTCCTCCTTGGGAAGGCTCTTAAGTCCCAAAGTACAAAGACTTCTTTCTACTATCAATGGCTAACAAAGGAGAATGGTGAAGAAAGAGTGATGAACTACTCAAGAGGAGAGATCTCTAACACTTGCTATGAATGCTCAAAGATTTCCAAGAGGAAGGTTGCTTCCCAAAGCTAAAAATGAGAAACATAACAATACTCAATTGCTTCTTCTTTTTTTCATACAACGACCCTTTATTTATAGGAGGATGGCAAGCTTTTTCTCAACTAGTTCTAAGTGTGAATGGGAAGCCCTTGGAGGTACTTCCTATCCCTTTCAGTGATCCCAAGGCAAAAATTGAGGGTGATTTTGGGTATGGAGGAGGTTCCCTTCATCCTAAAAATGGTTGAGGCCCGACAAAATTCATTAATGCTTCATTTCAACGTTTGCGTGGGTCTTTCGATTATTAGTCACGCACTCTGTGCACTGTGCACGTTGTACACTATGTTAGCCCACGCGGATGTGCACGCTCGGATTTGACTGAATGTGTGTGGATTTTCAGAACCACCTTTGTATAGTTTTTTTATTTTCTTTCCAAACTGAATGTAATTCTTCCATGAATATTGGTAGTATGTTGTGTTTGTGTTACCTGTTTCTTCATCCATTGTTCATAGTTGTAGTGAGCCATTTTCTGGTGATAACAGATTCCCCCTGATGTGTGAGGTTAGGAGCATACGTATAGCCGAAATACATCATAGTTTCTTTGGATGGTGATATTGAGTAGACATTGAGAAAACTTGCACGTGAGGAGCATCAAGAGTTATCCGTCAGAGGGAGAGGGGACGTCAGATCAATACATAGTAGGGTATAAAAAATGACAATAAAAATGTTTGTATAAACGAATCGGGCATGCCCCATGCTCGCATCATGAGATCATTGAAAGATAAAGTAACTAAACATGTTGACGAAGTAGATATCTGCAGCTCCCTTGGGGATGAAAAAAGACAACTGGTGACAATTCCCATGACTAAGGTGGATCCGAACCGAGTGGTGAGGGACTCATAGGCATTGATGGCCTAATCAAACTTAGAGGTATTCGACTGCTACTGAAAACTGCAATGGTCGCCAAGTAAGATCCACCGCAACATGAGATTGTGTTGGAGTCAAATGTCACAGGGATCAATGACATCAACGAGCAATGAGGACTCTCTATGTGTCTTATGAGGCCACTCATTATCAATGAAATGAGGGCCAAGAAACTGTTAGTTTTATGGAAATTTGTTGAGGTCAACATGAAAAGTAACACGACAATTAGAAGTGAATGGCTTCTAGATACCTGGTGTGATCAACATGGTGGCAAAAACTGTAATGGTACCAGGAAAGGGGGTGATAATCATGAATGACATCTGGAATATACAGGATTCCAGAACTGCCCTTGGTTGGGGGCTGTTGATGGATGGCAACAACTGTAATGTACTATCCGGTGTCAAGGGGATGACCAGACATGGGAAAACTGTGTTGAAGGGGTGAAATTGCAAGGGGATGTAGCATAGGGGAAAATATGGAGAGATAGGGGACACAAAGGTCTAATGGTGCTCAACATTTTGGATCAGATACAAATGGATTGCAGAGGGTGGGAGAGTAATGAGATGTCCCAACCAAGGGTAAAAATGGTTGCAATGTGCCAAGATAAAAGCTGCCATCGGGTGCGATGGTCAAAATCTATTGTACTCGTTGAAATGTAAAACGTGATTTTTACAATTACCAAATGAATAAATAATGGGGTTGAAAGTACAGGTACGGAAATGGGTGCCCCGGTGGAATATGGCTTGGCCAATATAAGGCGCAAGTAAAGAAGGGTGAAGGGTGGGGGGCCCATTGGTTAGTTTCTGTACTAGTTAGATGAATGGAGGGTGATGTTGCAGATGAGCAAGTGACGGTGGATGGTATGGAAGGTTGATGAGAATGCAAAGGTGCATTAAATGTAATCGAGAATTAGAAGGTGGAATTCCATTAGGAGGTGGTTGGCATGATGAGGAGGAAGAAATATGAGGTTCTTGCTCTGGGATGTAATACTACCAGGACTCCCAATCCTAATGGTTAGAACATCATGAGTGTTAGTATGCCAAGGGGTTTATTAATGGAGGAAAACTCATGGGGGGGGGAGAGCTACTAGATGGCGGTACTAGAAGGAAAATGTAGGTGATGGTACCGAAGAGCCAGGTGGGGGAAACCTGAGGATGATTGTCCGAAGGAATGTTTGGGAAATGCAACTGTGAGCAGAGGGTTGAATGGTATGCTAGTTAGAAATATATACCTGGAGGAGGAAAGAGATGAAATAACTACCGACATGACAAGGGGCCGTGGGTGAAGACCTAAACATTCAAACCAAATACCCGACATGAAACATATCTACTAAAAATAAAACATGTGTACAATAGTTGCATGACGAGGAAA